>JAYMSW010000325.1:0-24655 GCA_036897725.1 Erodium texanum
CACACTTTCCTCCGAAGCCTACACACACACACAAAAAAAACCATAACACAAATGGTAAGTACAACTTATTCATGTGACATATGTAACATGTTCTTTAAGTATGTTAGCACCATATAAACGAGTTTACAGACAAGTTAAGTTTTAACACTATATTCGAGATTGTTACTTTTTTGACATGTACGTGTAAAGTCCGACATAATATGAAGAGAGTTACGTACCCTGAGGGTATCAAGTTCGGGTCCTTCTAAAGCATCGAAGTAGCGATCCACGGTCAAGCTCCCGGCCTCATTGTTTTGTACAACGTTGTTGTTGTTGTTCTCCTCCGGCTCTTGGGTTCTAACCGATTTTCCTCGAAAATTCGTGATCTGTCTCTCGAGCTTCCCGGACCATGTCTTCATGGAATCGAACCTCTGATTCTTCAACCTGTTAAGGGCCGGATTGGGGGCATACTCACTTCCCGTAGCTCCCACGTACGGTGCACCGGAGACTATTGGTTGAGAATGAGACAAGGTCGGGGCCGTGCCATTGAGGGCTGATTTGGGAGAATTGAGGTCACCGGATGGATCTTCCTCTACCCTTTCGAGGTCTCTTTTTAGCGGCATGCTGGTGGAAACTACACGCTTGTAATGAGGATTGAAAGTAGGTGTCTCTGGTACCTGTAGGATACACGTAAACGTGTTTAGCTTAATATCCAACCAACTTTGATATCCAACCAGATCTGATATCGTGTTAAATTCTGATCTAATTATATAGTTTAAACTAATGGGTGAAGATTTTAATATACATAGTATAAAACCTGAATCGTTTATTTTTTTCCAATAGGTCCAAGACTCACCAAACACGCTTGAAACCCAACAAACAAAAATATTATTAGAAGAAAGAGAACGAATTACTTTATTACTTACTCTATCGTCACTCATGGGGATATGCACTTCGTGAACACTATCGAATCCTGTTGCTGCCTGGTGTGATGCCAGGCAATCGAAGAGAACTGGAAACTCTACTTCGGGATCGTCTTGATAATCCTTGTTTTCCATATCGTCACGGGCCCTAACAACACGTAACAATCGATGTTATAACGGATGCAAGAAAGATGGTGTAAACCCGATTAGCGAGTTCTAGTCATGCCCACGGGCACAATCAGAACTCGCAACATGATTGAGCTCTATTGACGATATTAAACCATAAGATATCAAATCAGAACCAGAGAGAGGAAACTTCAGACCAATCCTTACCTCAAAAACTCCGAAGCCTCCGGCAACGAAATCGATCACAGCTCAATCCTTGTACAACGTTGCTCTCTGCTAAGAATTGCGATGGGATTGCTCAGTGTAGAAGAAGTGAAGAACCTGAGCAACCACACATGTTTCGGAGCCATAGGAAGCAGAATATATATATATATATAGTCCGAAGATGTGGTCATGTTTCCCCAATCAAATTGACGGCTAAAAACGAAACGGAAATATATAAATTCCAGCTACGAAATGAAAATATGTTAAGTGATGTAACGAGCATATATATATTTTATTTTGTACAGCCTTTTCATGTTTTGTCTTCACTATGCCAACAATTTATAGTGGACCACAAAGCAGCACTCAACGAAATGTACCCATTAGTTACGATATTTTTGAATCGTCCCGAAAAAACGAATTTGATTTCAATCGTACATATATATTCCAGTTCGAATGAATGATAAAAGTTTAGATGTTAGGAAAAGATAAATCATTATAAACAAGTCTGTAATATATGAAGCAGATTTTATTTATCTCAGCCTGATTTTTGTACAATTAATAAAAGGAGTGACCAATATATGAATACTATTGTACAAAATTATATGATGATTAGTATAAGTTAGTTTGAGATAATTTAAAATTGTTGGTCAATTTCAACTTCAAAGCTAACTTCTACTTAGCTTCCACTTGCAAGTTGCAACTACTCCGTACAAAAATATCAATCGATCTCTATATGGGTCGAGAAACACACTAATTAGTTATAATAAATTATAGATAAGTACAACAGAAGCAATCACTAATTGGCCTATAAAAGCCTCCTAAAATGAAATTTGGAAACAAACAAATGAGAACATTTGGACCCAACATACAAACAAGAAAATAAAACATCAATCACGGGTGGCTAGCTATTTGGCATTTTGTTCCATTGATTCTTCAATAATAGGCCTATACTATTTGTTTATTTATTCATCGATGTTTCTAACATGTTATAATTCATCAGGTGGTGCTCGTTTCTCTAATTTTTAATCGATTTTAAATTTATATAAACAATCAAAATATGTGTTTACGTTTTCATAATATAAATAAATAATTCTTAACGTGTGTGCGTTTTTCAGATGGTATATACAAAGTTTATTTATTCGTTTCGATCATTTAAACATAATCTTGTAATCAAAGTTATATAACTAAACAGTAAACACACGTATACATGATTCATGCACTTTCGTTTAGTTTGTAAATAATATATCATATAATGTAGACGATATCATGCTAAATTCGATTTACTTAAGAAATTTAGAGTGCGGTAATATAACGAGTATATACGATTTGTTTTGAACAAGTTGTCGAAAGCAGTGGTGGTAGATGCAAGTGCGAATATATGTTAAGTTTTGTGTAATATATATTGGTACGAAAATGTGGGTGGTGAATACATGTCCAAAACCATGTGGAGGGGACCATAAATAAACTCAGACACGAAATGTTTGGTGGGAAGAGAGTAATTCCGTGTTTGGATTGTCATAAAATTTTTCCAGAGAATTTTCTGGTCACCAAAATGATTTTGTCTTGTTAATTTAAAGAGCCATTGTCGGGGAAAAGAATTGTATTCTTCAATAATTGCTTGAAAATGATTCAATACTAGAAACATTTGGTGGAATAATGAAACTCACACAAATTTTAAATCGGATGACCTCGATATATCAACAATTTCTAATCTGTTTATATCGTTGTATGTTTCTTCCACAAAAAACTTGTTTTTTTTTACAATACAGTACTCGTTCGGACTGACAAAGTTTGTTTTAAAACTAATCTTACCTTTAGGAACAATGATCATACCTAATATATATGACATCAACAAAAAAGCAATAAAATGGAAATTAATTAATTGGGTTAAAAATTGAATGGAAGATGAGTGGAGATTGCAATTGGAGGCATGACATTATCAAGAAGACAAAAAAGAAATTGGTCATACCTAATATGCATACCTAAGACCTAATAAAGTCGAGCCATGAAGCTATGTGCAAGTGCAACATTTTGAAAGATACCAAACAACCTCAAATCACCACCATATGGTTTTGTCGGTACAAATAACTGTTCTTAACAGTAAGAGAAGGCAAGTGTGAAATCGACCAACATAACAATATTCGTACTTCACCAAAAAAAAATTGTTAGGTATACTCACACATGAACACGATCGAAAGAAAAGTGATTCCTAATATTCACTCATAGTTAGAATTAGAAGAAGATGGACGTTCTGGTTGAATCGAAAATGATCTTATAATTGTGTTATTAAATGGTCGTTGGTTTATGTTGGGTAGAACGACCTTGTTATTGGAGTGGTTTTCACCCGAGTTCATGTTTCGTATACAGAGGAGTCGGTTCCCAATATCTGGTTAAGAATTGCATCATAGATTACATTATAGATCTATTAAAGGATATGGACATCGATTTCACACGGGAACTTGTAGTCCTTGTCATCAACTATTTATAATGGTTTCGTGCCATCGTTATAGTTGGTTTTAGATCGTTCAAGATATTAGTTAGTCATAGCATACTAAGGATAGATAGTAAGAGAAAAGAATTAGAAAAGAAAAAAGAGTTTTAGGTGTTTCATGTTCTTGATTTTACGATCGTAGTGTAATTTTGTCATAATAACTTCGTCGTAAAAAAAAACATAACGATTTATTTTCGTTCATTAGGACTAGTTTAGTGGTTAATGGATTTATTTATCTTGGTCACTAAGGATCAAATCCATCTGAAGATAATAATTGTTATTATCTGCAATTGTTTGTATTATTCGTCCTGAGTTATTTCATGTTATGTTTGGTATGTCATTTGGTTTTCTGTATGATTGTTAAGATACATAATTATTAGTGTCCACCTGAATTATTATTACCAATAAGTCTAAAGTCTCACATTATATAATTAATAATCACCCGTTCTGAAGCTCCCGACAGGTACACTGAAGCTGAACACCGACAATGCAGTTTTCAAAACCATCTTAGAGGGCTCTTACGGCATTGTATGCCGAGACGATCAAGGTCACCTCATTGATGCAAGAAGTGTTGTTGTTCATGGTCTAACTAATCCAGAGACGTTGGAAGCTATAGTAATTAGAAAAGCACTGAGCTGGATCCGTTATAAGAACAGGAATGGTATGGTGGAATCGGATTGTCAATCAGTTGTTCTCGCCGTCAACAACTCAGGTCCCATGACATCTCCCCTTGGTTTGATTATTCAGGAATGCAGGCAACTTGTAAGCAACACGGTATCTATTTCCTTTATACGCCGGTTAGTGAACAGAGCAGTCCACTGGTTAGTTAAGACAGCTTATTTATATACTGATTGGAATTGGTCTATCAATATAATCCCGGAACGCCTACAGAATATCATTATCTCTGGAATGCAATAATAATGTACGTTATTCCTCTAAAAAAAATCACCCACTCTAATATAGGATAATTGTTTAAAATATATATCTCTATAATTAATACATAATATAAATTATTACATTCAGAACACTAAAGTTTCATCTATATTTGTTTGAGATAAACTACATAATTATTAGTGTTTTATGTTTTATTAATAGAACAAAAGAATATATCGTCGTCAACACCACCACCTTGGATCGTGGTGGTACGGTGAGCAAAGTGATGGATTAGTGACTGAAAAGGAAGTTCCATTAAATGAGTCACGGTCCATATAGCCTATAGTCAATGATCCATGTGTATGCATTAATTGGGGATAATTAATTAAATTTGTCTACTAATCATAAATAGTGGCAACGAATTGGAGTCCCTTTCATTTTCTATCCTGTCCCATCCCTACCTACACAACAATAGCTTAATAGAGCTTATAATCTATATAGTACGTACTATATATAATTTGAACAATTTAATAGATCGAAAGCTTGTTTGCCCAGCTAACTAAGCACGGATTTCGAATCTTATTAGTGGTATCATTATACGTATATATGTTTTTGGTTATGTACGTAGTAGACGAGCTATGCTATAATATGTACTAACTTCAAAAGTTTATAATTACGATATAATGTAGGATCATTGAATTGAGCTGGCTCATCTCATCTCCTATCCATGCGATTAGTTCGAATTACAGACCATTTAACAAAAACCCGACATATACACGATGTAACTGACTTAAAAGTAATTTACCATCGACTAAAAGTCAAAGTATGATAACATAACAATTAACGATAGAACTTTGAGTTGGGCTCAACAGGAAAACATGGTTCATGAATTTAATTTGGGTTACAGCAGATAAATATTGGGCTTCAAATTAAGGAGACAAAAACAACAAAAGAAATTGAGCCCAACTAGATAGAATAAAATAAAGCAAAATACACCTAGAATTACAAAAATGCCCCTAAAGCCAACAACCAAAAGAAAAACAAAACAAAAAGACACAAACACCCAACCTAAGTTATTGGATCCTAAGTAATTGGTGGATCTAAGCAGCCACACGAGCTGTTTCTTTCGGTCGACATCGTTAAAAGTTAATGAGTATGAAATTAAAAGTTACATTAAAACTTATTTTATAAAAGTTTATTTATGACTTTATTTTTTCTTGGGTTTGGTTGGCTAGCAACTTGTAGTTTACTTGGCTATTCGGTAAAGGTGTCAACAGTAAAAAGATGGTGCAAATTCAACGAACATGTGTGTGATTTTTCACATAAATGCATGAACATTACATGTTGCTTTCACATGCCCATAAAAGTAAGAAAAGAAAGAGTCTTGAAGACAATAAAACCCTACTTCTTGGACTCTTTTTGAGCACTCTGGATCGTTCATGTAATAAACAGAATCGATTTGTATTGAATTGAAAATCATAAAAAAACTTATATTATCTCTTTTTTATTAAGATTATGATGATGTGACTATCGATGCTAAACCAAATGATTAAAATAGTTATTTTTTTTAGGTTATTAAAGATTGAATCTTGGTGATCAAAACAATAATTGTTGTCATTTGTAATCCGTTATCTTATATATGTGTTTGATACGTTATCTAATTTGATCTGATCGTTAAATAATATATACTGTAAAATTGATATTCACATTATGCTTACAAAAAAAAAGTTGTGAAGATGTAAGGATGTGAAAAGGTGGTGGGAACTTGGAAGTATACATAGTGGCACTGCGTGTAACCCACAAATCACAATGCTCCAAAAGAGAGTACACTATAAAGCATGTGGTGCTGATGTGGAATTAATTGTCCTTTAATTCGTATTTTAGTGTTTTAATTTAATTATAATGGTGTTTTATTTAATCATGCACAAACTAATGTATGAATTACATTTATGCCATCAATGATAAGGGCTCTCACTACTCACTATACTTGGCTTCTTCTCCTTTGGAACTTGAAAAAGCTTAACCTTTTATTTTTTGGGCATTCCTAAAGCTACCCCAAATTTTATACATTTATATTTGGTTTTTACAATTGGACCCAACAAAATCCACATTTGATAGCATGAGGGGAATGCATAGATCCCCATTAACCCAACAAATATAATAGCATACAAGCTTAGTGTAAAAAAAAGGGTAATAAAGTACTTGAATATTTGATAATTAGGTTTAGATCCTATATTTCAATTGTATTCATTATTATTATAGTTGAGTGTCGGGCTTAATTTTCATAAATTGAAATATATCTTGTCAAGATTTTTCTTAAAACAAATGTGAAATTCTGTTTCTATTTCTAAAATTCTTGGAGATGATGTTATTATAAAGACATATAACCATTTTAAACTCTAAACTATTTTTAATTCACCATATGAGACAAATAATTTCGCAATATAATCAAATTTTAGGATACAATGATGCACTATTATTTTCAAACATGATAAAAATATCGCTTTGTTAAAACGGTCATGAGGAGGCCACAATCATCCTTGATCGTCCTCCTTCACCTCCAATTCATTAACAAGATTGAACTTCCTCTACTCGATCATCATTATTAGGAGAACATTATAACGATCCTTGAACGTTGCTTCTAACTATGCAAAAAATCCATTACCACATTGATTTTATATACTCTAATCAACGTTTGAGACAAAGGTACGTACACTATAAACTAGTTCATTATCAAAGTAATCGTCTCGAATTACATCAATTACAAACAAATATGTAAAGGAAAAAATAACAAACATTTGTTGCACTAAATCATAAACAAGACTATAACAATATCCATGATAGAACGAGATCTCATAAACTATGGATACAATGATTTTTTTAAACCCCATAATAATAAATAAAATAAAATGTAATTAATTTTAAGAGTGATTATCATCCTTTTTTTATATCATAAATAACCCTTAAAAAATTATTAAATCCCGAAAGGTGTTTTAAAAAAAAGTAAACAAGCAAACGTGCGAAATCTCTTTCCTTTGGGTAGGAGTTGTCCATGTGCATGTAAAGTAACGGCCGAAAGTACAAACTAACAAAATAAATAATTTCAATTAATGAATTAATAATAGAATAATAATTATTTTTTCTGGTTCTCCATTATGAGCATGTAACTGTATAGGAGATCCGAACAGATCCCAACCGTTGGATTTCTTCCGATGGTGATTGGTCGGAAGTAGTGGGACCATACAACAGCGTACAACACATCACGACCAAGCTTATTGTCGGAAGCAGACAACAACAGTGACAGTCAAGTTGAGTCAAAATAGTCAATGCCATGTCATGATTATCTGTCACTGTCTTGCCACGTATGATTCCTATTCCACATATTGGAAATTCAATGACACGAGCAATAAAAATATATTACATGACAAGTGTTGAAAAAAGAACACAAATAAGAGAGTTATATATGCACTATGCTAATTATTTATGATTGATTTGCTGATCCAAGTCATCGATCGAATATATTTAATTGTTGTAAAAGAAAATTAATGCATTATGTGCCCACTCAAACATAAAAATTGGAAGAAAAAAAAAGAGACTAAATGATTTGATTTAGCTTAGGATTTTGAGTCATTTTGTTTATTCATTATAAATTGTTTAATATCCAAAATAATCACTAGCAAGTCAAGCTAATTTTTATTTATTTATTTATTAACACTCTAATGTTAGAAGATTGATTCAATGCCTTTTTTTTATATTTAATTGGTAAAACACTTATATTTGAGTTTATTAAATTAGAGATAAATGACAACTCTGTGTTACCTTCTAATAAATGGCAATTGAGACTTTATTTAAGATTGAGATTTTCTCTGATATATACATTTGAAATGACACATGAAAATCCTTGAATTGAAAAAGAAAAAAACCTGGGATCGATCAACTAAAACTGGAAACAAAACATCTTTTTTAGATGTTTTGTTTATAAAGGAAAAAATATCCGAATCAAGGGTTGTGAGTGAAGTGACAGAGGCTTCATATAATAAGCATGAGATCACTAGTTCCAATCCCCTTACCTACAATCATTTCCCTTATTTCTGATAAAAAAAAAGAAGGAAAAAACAACCGAAAATCAAAATCGACCAAAAAAAAACATTTACTCTATTTTTGTATGGAAACAATCTTAAAATATTGGACAATATATATTTAAACTTTGCAAATTATGCTTTTTTATTTAGAGTTTAGATTGTCAAATCTTACGTCTTTGTTTTTGCAAATATGATCTTAAATTTGTGTTACATAAGTTTTATATTAAATATTTAATAATTTTTTACTCGGTTTTTTATATAGATAGTTATAACAGCCAAGATCAATAATTATTTAATCGATTTTGTTTGTAGATGATTTTTTCCATCCCGACAAAAAACAGAAGTTTAGATTTTAGTAGTCAAAAACCAATCAAACCCATATAGACTCACCCCTATAATACATCTTTGTAATACCAAAAATTATAAATAATTAAATACATACTATAGTATTAAATTAAATCCGGTTATTGAAAGTATTATTTATTATTTTTCATAAAACTTTTTCTTTCCTTCCCGGCAAAGCACTAAGGCTAGTCCAGCGCACAGTGTCCACCATAGCCATTGTGGCTCTGAGTCGATGCTATATATACACGACAGATCCATTACCTGTCAAAAAGCCTACGTTAATCTCCGACCCATTTCTTATTTCTTCCAAAATCACTCGTTTTTGTGTTCTTCTCTTCCACACCCACCTATAAAAATCCAATCTTTACACACATTTCTCTCCCAATTTCTCTCTCTGAGTCTCTCAAAATCTTCTTCCTTTTCTGGGTTTGGGTTCTTCTTTGGGAGTGATGGAACAGAAGCACGTTTTGTTGTCGGCGTTGGGGCTGGAGGTGGGGGTGGGGCTGGGGCCCGCCGGAGGCCAGACGGTGAGAAAATGGGCCGGCGGGAGCGACGGCGTCGTATTGGAGGAGCAGATTGAGCAGGAGCTCTTGAGGGAGGTGGTCAATGGGAAAGATAGTAAAGTTACTTTTGATGACTTCCCTTATTATCTTAGGTAAAGTTCACTTTTTTTCTTAGCTCTAATTGGGTTCCTAATCATGGGTTAATCAAGCTTGATCAAGTAAGTTTTTGGGTTTTTAGAGATCCCATGAAAGAAAGATGATATGGTTCTTTGATACATGTGTAAGAAAATTGTATAAAAGGGTGTGATTTGTGCACACTTTTGTATGTAAAGTTCACTTTTTTTCTTAGCTCTAATTGGCTCTCTAAGCATGGTTTAATCAATCTTGATCAAGCAAGTTTTGGGGTTTGTAGAGATCCCATGAAAGAAAGATGATATGGTTCTTTGATGTATGTGTAAGAAAATTGTGTAAAAGGGTGTGATTTGTGCACACTTAAGTTCACTTTTTTGTTAGCTCTAATTGGCTCTCTAATCATGGGTTAATCGAGCATGATCAAGCAAGTTTTTGGGTTTTGTAGAGATCCTATGAAAGAAAAATGATATGATTCATTGGTTTGTGTAAGAAAATTGTGTAACAGGGTGTGATTTGTGCACGCTTTATTGATATTTTACCATCTGCTAAGTATCTTGGGATCTTCATCTTGAACTGTTATGTGAACTGGGTTTTAATAAGCATCTGGGAATCTTCGATTATAAAGCTCTTAGGTGGATCGAGTTTTAACTTCTTTCAAAGTTCTAAATTCGACTTTTCTTTAGCTTTTTAGTGAATCTTGTGAAATTCTCCATTTGGGTTTTGAAATTAGGCTTCAGTTTGTGTGTTCTGTACTTTTGAAACTCTCCAACATGGTCTTGGAATATTAACTGTACTGCATCAATTATGTAGGAACTTTTTATAGAATCAATGTCACATGTCAATACTCAGTTCTTGGATCGAACGTACTATTGATTCTTTGATGTTCATAGATCTTGAAACCATTGTCCTTGAGGTTAGAGGTTCGAATCCCAATGAGTACTCTTGTAGCTTAGGCTATATTCAGATTTCCTCCTGAGCTTGAAACTATTGATTCTTGATAGGGATTAATCAAGATTTAAATACTTTGTTAGGGACATTATAGTAACATTTATCCTCAAGATCTAACGATTTTGATGTCAACGACAGTGAGCAAACTCGGGAGTTACTGTCGAGTGCTGCATTTGTTCATCTAAAGCACTCTGATTTCTCAAAGCACACCCGAAACCTCTCACCTGCAAGTAGAACGATATTGCTCAATGGCCCTAGCGGTATGTGATCTCAAATCCGTACTTTTCTTTTGATTTTATTATATTTGAATCTAACTCGATATATTTTCTCTGTTTTCCAAAGAGTTTTACCAGCAAATGCTTGCTAAATCCTTGGCACATTGCTTCGATTCGAAGTTGCTGTTGTTGGATATCACAGATTTCTCTTTCAAGGTCTGTGCATCTAGCTTTTGATTTTTCGTCCATTGCTATCGTCATGAATTAATAATCATAATAAAAATGTTTTTTTTTTCGTGCTATGATCTTACAGATGCAACGCAAATATGGCTGTGCTAGGAAGGAACTGGTAAGCTTTCTTATGCAGTATCTGATTTACTCGATAGAGTTGAATCGATGATTTTCTTTTTATTTCTGATTTGCTTGCTCTTTTTTTTTCAGTCTCTCAAGAAATCGATCTCCACAGTGACAATGGAGCGAGTCTCCAATATGTTCGGTTCACTCTCAATCCTTCCTACTTGGGAAGACATAAGAGGCTCTAACGATACTCCAAATCTTCGAAGAAATGCCTCTACTATGTCCGATATGAGTAGCCTCAGCTCCCAATGTTCTTCAACAAATTCAGGTTTTACTTTGAAACTTCTATACCAAAATATTCATATTTCAAGAACTATAGTTATCGAGTTTTACTGTTTTAGACCTTGTATCGAGTTTAAATTACCAAGTCTTAAATGGGTATTAGTAATTTGTAATTTACCTAAATTCAGCTGCCCTTAAGTATGTACCTTTCTCAGTTAACTATTCCGAAGTTTAAAAAAGTTTTATGACAGGTCTTAGTTTACCCCAACAACACTGTTAATTTCCGTCTACTTTTGGATAAAATGACATAAAGTACCCTCACATAAAAATAAGGGTATTTTCATCATTTCACACCTAAAACTTGGCGGAATTTAACAATGTCGGGGTAAACTGATTGAGTCGATAATTCGTAGATGGTGAAATAGTTTCATATTCCTCTAATTGATCTAGTTGAGTCGATATTTCATTGATCAACGAGTCTTATCAAGAATCTTCTCACCCGAAACCCAGTCAAACATATTGCATCTTAACTAATAGTTCCTTGTAAGTTAGAACTTTTTTAGATCTTAGTTTGATGATGCTTTGTTTTTTTTCTTCCTTATAGCTCAACCGAAACGAAGAAACACTTGGTGTTTCAGTGAGAAAGAGTTTCTACAATCCCTTTACAAGGTATTGGTTTCGGTATCAAAAACGAGTCCCATCATTCTATACCTTCGGGACATTGACAAGCTCCTTGTCCATTCACAAAGACTATACAATCTCTTCCACAAGATGCTGCTGAAGCTCTCTGGCTCGATCGTAATACTCGGTTCCATGAACCCGAGCTCAGAAGACAGTTGCAGAGAAATAGACGAAAGGCTGAGCCTTTTGTTCCCGTACAATGTCGATATCAAGCCACCCGAGGACGAGGCTCGCTTTCTCACCTGGAAGGCTCAATTGGAAGAGGACGTGGAAATGCTTCAGTTCATGGATAACAAGAACCACATTGCTGAAGTGCTTGAAAAGAATGATATCGACTGTGATGATCTTTGTTCGATATGTCATGTGGACTCGATGGTGATTAGTAACCACATTGAAGAGATCGTTGCTTCAGCTGTATCGTATCATTTGATGAAGAAGAAGGATCCCGAGTATCGGAATGGGAAGCTCATCATTTCATCGAAAAGGTTGGTTCTTGCCCTTTTAGTGATCTGGCGTGATTTTTTATGGGTTTTTTTTTATATTGATTTCTCTTTTTGATCTTGAGCAGCTTGGCTCATGGATTGAGTATATTGGAAAGTAGTCGATCGAGATCCTTGAAACTAGAGGCAAATTCTGACGTATCCAAGGTTTGTTCTTTATAATTAAGGTTAATTACACTTAGCTATACTTAGGATGTCCGGTTTTTCCCCTAGTTACACCTAAGTTCCGAATTCGTTTTGGAGTTATCTTAAGCTTTTTTATATCACAAAATGACGAGAATGCCCTTGACCCCTATATCAAAAGACTCTATATAGCTATCCAAAACATGTTGATTAGAAGTAAAGAATGGTTGGATAGATGTAGAAGGACTTCTGGAAGATAATACTAGGAAAATGACGAAAAAAATGACTTTTTTTATATATCAGTTAAGGGTAGCTTCGTCTTTTCCTAAAAAGAGAGCTATGTAAAAGATTCTGAAACTTAGTGTAGCCAAATGAAAAATGTGTATACTTAGCTGTAGTGAAATGTAATCAACCCTATTCTCTAAAATCTTGCAACATTTTGGTTATTTTGCTTGATTCTTCGATCAAAATCTTCAGAGAAAAGACGGGGAAGAGGCTGTGGGGGCCAAGATGGACACTGCAACAGTCGATAAATCTGTTCCCACAACAAAGGACGGAGAGAGCCAATCTCCACCAAAAGCACCGGTAAGTCCAAGTCGTGAAGTTTATAATTTTGAAGAATACTATTATGTCAAACCCAAGCCAATATCCCATCAAATTATGCAGGAAGCTCCTCCAGACAACGAGTTCGAGAAGCGAATAAGGCAAGAAGTGATCCCGGCAAATGAAATAGGCGTGACATTCGCCGATATAGGCGCTCTGGACGAGATCAAAGAATCGCTCCAGGAACTCGTCATGCTCCCTCTCAAAAGGCCCGACCTCTTCAATGGCGGGCTCCTAAAGCCCTGCAGAGGCATTCTCCTCTTCGGGCCTCCAGGCACGGGCAAGACAATGATGGCAAAGGCCATAGCGAACGAAGCAGGGGCGAGCTTCATCAACGTCTCCATGTCGATCATAACGTCAAAATGGTTCGGGGAAGACGAGAAAAACGTGCGAGCGTTGTTCACGCTCGCAGCCAAAGTCTCGCCCACGATCATCTTCGTGGACGAGGTCGATAGCATGCTCGGGCAGAGGACTAGGGTCGGAGAGCACGAGGCTATGCGCAAGATCAAGAACGAGTTCATGACACATTGGGACGGGTTGTTGACCAAATCGGGCGAGAGGATCCTCGTTCTTGCTGCAACGAATCGGCCCTTTGACCTCGATGAAGCGATCATTAGGCGATTCGAGCGTAGGTAAAAGATCTAGCTCGAGATTTACCTCTGTTTAAGCACGAAACTGATTTGTGACTCGTTAATTTTTGAGCAGGATCATGGTTGGGCTTCCATCTGTGGAGAGTCGTGAAATGATCTTGAAGACTCTTCTCGCTAAGGAGAAAACCGAGGATATGGACTTTAAGGAGCTTGCAACGATGACCGAAGGGTACAGTGGAAGCGATCTTAAGGTTTGTATTCTTGATTAAGGTTAATTTTCTTGATAAATCATAAGCTAACTATCGATTTGTTTGAAACAGAACTTGTGTGTCACGGCAGCGTATAGGCCCGTTAGGGAGCTCCTACAGCAAGAGCAATTGAAGGAAAAGGTAAATATATTTTCTATCACGGCTTGTATCTATACTGTTTTGCACATAACTCTTTTTCATTGAGAATAACGAAAATACCCTTGTTATTAATCTAAAAATATATCATTATTATTCTTTTTAATAGTTTAATCTTTAAAGGAGTCATTTTACATTTCCTCAACTATTTCCTATTTCTAATCAAAATGTTTTTGATAGTTATAAAGTCTTTCTTTGAGATCTGAATCAAGAGTATTTTCTGACAAAAATGAGCGACGTGCAATTTTTTGATCTCGATGCAATTAACCCTATTTATAATGAAGATGCTCTTCTAAATTTCTGATCTCGATGGGTTTTTACCAGGCAAGGAAGAAGAAAGCTGAAGAAGGCAAGATCTCAGAAGAAGGAACATCAGAAGCAAAAGAAGAAGACAAAGAAGAACCCGTCATCGCTCTGAGGAATTTGAACATGGAGGACATGAGGCAGGCAAAGAATCAGGTGAATCCTTAAACATAACTGAATCATCGTTGCATAGACATGGTCAAGAACCGAAACTCGAAATGTTCCAATCCTATGTTAGGATCATATGTTTATACGACTATGTTATGCTATTACAGGTCGCTGCAAGCTTTGCTACTGAAGGATCAGTGATGAGCGAGCTCAAGGAGTGGAACGAGTTGTACGGGGAAGGAGGTACGAGGAAGAAACAACAGTTGACTTACTTCCTGTAGGTCTTGTCGGAATGAGATAAACTTAGGTTATACTTGTATGTTTTTTGTATACATTGGTGTTAGGACATGTATGTTTTGGAGGAGCTTGTAATAATTGTTTAGATTTTGTGAACATTGTTTTTTATACAATAGAACATGTAAAAGAATAATGCATAATACAATTTTCCTTGTGATTGGGATAGCTTAACAATATTATTGAATTTCGGTATATATCTGTGGTCGAAATAGAATAATCTGAATACTTACATCGTTGAGTAAAGTAAAAAGACAAAAAAATCCTTCGTATCTAAAAAAAAGTTAAAAATGATGTGTAATTTAATATTCATAGGAAGTATGAGTTTATTTATTTATGTAATCTCTTTATACAGAATCATATTTGTATTACATGTAATCAAACTAGTTTTACACCATCTTCAAACTAGAAAAAAGAAAAAACTAATTTGACACCAAACCATAGACTATTGACACAGAAGCCCAAATGAGGCCCATCAAGAAACTAGGCCCATAATCTCTTGAGTGTGGTGTAGGACCCGCCATGATCTCTCAACATATCCGCTTGTTTTGGAGGCAAAATCATTTTCCGATGAACATAGCGATTTCTAGGTTTCTGTTTCGTTTGTGATATCTCTTTAGAGTCCAAGTCAATTGTCGAATCGAAATTGGTGGCTCGAAACTGGAATTGGGTATTGATTTTCGTGTTCGAGTTCCAATTTTTGATTCTCAGAAATGTCAAATCCATTTGAGAGGTACCAGAAACTAGCCCTAGGAGAAGCTTTGTCTCGAATTCATCTCTACAAATTGGCCTGCAACGAGCTATGTTTAATCCTCAGATCTGCGTACAGCAAGCTCCCGAAGAATGTTCAGTCCGTCGTCTTCCAAGACACCCTCTCTGCCTTTCGCCTTCTTCCCCAGTAAGATCTTTGTATTTTTTGTTCGATTTCATGGCATCTTAGTTTTGTTTGTTTGTTTTCTGAGATTGATTTGATACACCGTTCGGTTTTGGGGTTGATAATGGAAAATTAGGATCTGGGTTTCGAGATTTAAGGAAGATTTTGGGGTTTTCATTTCCAATTTGGCAACATGATTTATTTTCTGCTCTTGTTTTCATTTCATAAGCTTGAATCTAGAGTTGGGATAGTGAGATTGTGCCTGTAATTTGCTTGCAGATTGCAAGCTCAACTCTGTTTTCATGCTGAATTTTACATACATTTTCTCAGTTATTATTGAGAATTTTGTGTTTGTGCCATCCATCATTTCAATGTTAGGCTTTACTTTATGTGTTAATGATAGATTAACTTTTGGGGACGACTTAGGCTAGGATGACGAAGATCATATGCTTGGGACATGATTCATGAATGCCTATATCAGTTTAGGGATATCTTATAGTTGCACATCTATATAACATTAATTACTTGCAAGTTTATAAAACTAATTAGTTACTATATTGTTTCTTTGTTTTGGAGATGACACTGATTGATTGTAACATCAACGAGGTGTTCGTCAACCACAAATTTTGATAAGTATTGTTCATCTAAAGCAAATAGGATAGCACCACATGCATTGGCATCACAAATGTGGATCTTAGAAGTCTCAAACAATAGTGACTTTTTCGTGTTAGATGTTTAATTTCGATCAATTTCGAAGGTTGTTTTTATATTTGTGCTTTTGGATAAGTTTGCCTCGGCCTTATGATGATTATGTTAACTACTAGGATGCAGACTCAAACTGCAGCATCAGCAGCAAATCTTCTCCTTCGAAGTGCCGAGGTTTCACTTCCAAAGCAAAAGAAGAATTTAGCACTTGCGGAGTTTAAGCAAGCTAAGGTTGCTCATAAGAGACTTTGTAAAGCTCGCCAAGAAGAAAAAGGTCATTTTATCTTTATATTGGTCTTGCAATGTTTAGCATATATAATCTCTTAATTAAAGCCAAGCGAAGCTATGTGTGATTTATCGAAGAAATGCTTCTCCTTTTGATTGTTTTTGCTACGCTTACTTTCAGATTCAACTCATCTACCTCAAGACATTCTTGTGCAAATCTTTGGTTTCCTGGACGTGAAATCTTTGGCTTCTGTTGGATTAGTTTGCTGGTACCTTTTTCTTCCCTGCTCATTTTTAGAAGGGTAAATTGCACATAACTACCTTTATGAATTGCCCATAAACACATGGACCCATAGTAAAGTTTACACGGACACATGACTACCCTTATGAAGTTTCCACAGACGATGGTGTGTAGTCATGTGTTTGTGGGCAATACATAAAGGTAGCTATATGCAATTGACCCTTTTTAGAACATTATTTGATGGTTATTCGATGATAAAGGTCATGGAGTTTAGCAGCAAGTGATAACCATTTGTGGCATTTGCAATACGATACCTTCTTTGGCGAATCCGATACATCCTCAAAGAGACTGCATCGCCATAACCCGATTGAAGATAAAGATCGTAAGCTTCCTAAAGAAGACTTGGTTAAAAGTAACGAGGTTGATTGGAAAGAAGCTTTCAGAAGATCGGCTGTGGGGATGCCAATATGCTTTTGCTAGATTCTCTTACTTTTGCATACAAATCGCTTGTATTTAATCAAGATGTGAGTAAGAGAGAGAGAAAGTAAGTTAAAGACTCGATATATTTTGTTTTCAGGTGATTCATCGAAGAGATTGAGTTGTGATAGGGGACATTGTGGACAATGCAACAGAATTCTTTGGCTCAATGAAACGAAACATTGTAACACTCACTGTGGACCAAAACATGAAAATCATCAAATCAAACCTATATCAGTTCACCAGGTAGGAAAGTTTCGATTGGTCCTGAGGTTATTAATGGACATTATCGATGACAACCAGTCAACTAAAAGTAGTTATAGGGAGAACGAACTCATATTTGTGTTTTAAGTATCGTTGTTTCCTTGTTTCAGGTTGTTGAGTATCTATTGAATGGTTCTGTATCGACATTGTCTTCTTCAGACAGCGATAGCGATTCAGATGATGGATCAGTTTCCAAGTTATGGGCGTATCCGAAGAACATCACCAGACACACTCCTTTTGTCATGTAGTAGTACCAGTCATAGAACATGTGATGTGAAGTCCTGTAAATGTGAATAATAACGGATATATTTATCTAAGTCATTGACTGTAATTTTCGTTATATCGGAAAAGATACTATTGAGATATGTTTGTTTCTCGGGATAATCTACAGCACATGTATGCAATATAGAAGTAGGGCTAATGTCTTACTCTATCGTTTTCGGTTCATAAACCGTTCAGAAAGTTTTTTTTTTTCATGTTCGATATTTTTTAGATTTATCACTCATTGAGTTTTCCAGTTCTACTGTTTTTTATGCTCACCCCTAATTGATCAGAATCAACTCGTCTCTAACCTTTCATCGTTCTGATTCAAACGAGTCCCAATCCTAAATCGTTTACTTCAAAAACTTCTCTTCATTGCAAATTCTTACAAATAGAAAGGAACTTTGAGTTGAACTACATTCAAAACAATACCTAAAACTTGACTAAAAAGGAGCACATTCATAGGACAATCCTTTGCCCAAACATTATGAACCAACAACTACAAAACAAACCAAGTCTAGGAAACAAAACACAAACCCTAGAACACGTTACCTTGGTCTCCACGAAACCCTCCTCGATCGTCTTCTTCAACGGTTCTTCTTCTCCTTCAATGGGATTTTACTGATAACCTTCTTATCCAACACTGCATAATGCTTCTTGATCTTGGTAACGGCCTTCTCAGCGACCGGATCGACATGGTCCTCGTACTTCTCGTACAGTGCTAGTAGAGTGTGCAGTAAAATGAAGACTGTCACATTCAAAAACCAAAACAGTTATGTTCAGACAACGGATCCCAAATTTGTGGATACGAGGTAAATGTTGAGAGCACATATGTTTCTTACTTATGTATAAGGATGTCAGGAAGCTGAACCAACCTCCCACAACCGAAATCAGCCACAAGACAACAGTCACCTGATAAAACACGAACACGATGCTTCATGAAGTCGAAAATCGAACCGGTATGTTGAGTGCTACCATCATACAAAGTAAACAGAAAGTATCTCGATTTTCTTTTATAGTTTTTTCGTCATGTAACTTACGCGTGTTTTTAAGATTTCATAATATCCCAGAAATACTTATTCTCATCTTGTGATTTTCTCATTTCAATATATGCGAGGAGGATCTTAAGATCACAAACAGAAGATGAAAAAATGAGAATGAGTAGTTTTGAGATACTGTTAAAACATGACGAAAAAATAGAAAATTTATGTATATAATTATAAGTTTGTGAAAATTTATGATAACGCTACATTTTTACAGACAATTCATAAAAGTATATAATATTATATTGTTACGTTAATGTTACTTAAACCTTTATGCTATTGAGTTATATTACTTATGTTTATTAATTTAAACATATTGTGATTTGTATTTAACTTTTGAATCATAGAATTATATATGTTTTTTTTTTTTTTGTATCTGAAACCTTAAAATATAAGTTGAATAAGTTTTGTTTCACAATATTATAACATTTGATTTTCTTGGTTTTGGACGGTTTTATCCCCTAAAACTTATAATTTTTTTTTGTTTGAAAACCGAATTTCATATTTTTATATGTAAAAAAACCAAAGCGAACGTATAAAGAAGCAACATTAACATATATACCTTAAGAAACTTCTTCCAATCCCTCCGAGCTGCTATGTTGTGAGCCACAACCAATCCACGGTTGAGCTCAACACTCATGACCGCGACACAATCAACTACACATTTGTCTGGAATCCGAATCTCTGGGATCTGTGGAGCCTCCCTGACAAAAGAGACACCGACAAAATCAAAATCATGGAAGCACCAATATCCTAGGAATATATATATATATATATGATGAGGTACGAGGATGTTCGAAATCATTACTTGTTGATGAAACACGACCCGTTGGACCAGAGGAAGAGGAAAGCCAGAACCATGATGGTGAGGTGGCAGACGAGTGTGATGAACGTGTACTCGAGCATCTCGAACATTATCCATACTAGGGTTACTCCACCGACCACCGAGGAAGACATTTTTTTGTCCCTCCATAGAAGAATATCAGCATCTGCAAATAAAGAACAATGTACGAGGAAGTTTGGAAACTACTGTATATGTATTGTATTGGGTCTTGTCCGGTGAAAACAAGCTATTAGTGTTCATGATACGAGGGTATCTACAGTACGTGATATATGGAACAACATATGAGTTGTTGACTTATCAGGTTGAAATACACAACCACCGGGTTTTTATGTTAAAACTCGATATATTTGTCTTCAGATATAAATACACGATTACCAAACTTTTATGTTAAAACTCAATCCATATAAGTAGAAGCCTAAAATGCTTATTATAATCTCCAAAGTTTCTTTTTCAAAACTTGATTTACCTAAAACCTTAAGATAAAAGTAGAGGTTGAGACCTCAAATAGTTATTCTCAACATGAATATGAAGTTTTCGTATTGAAACTCAATCCACTTGAAATCTCAAGATAAAGACAGATATCTGAATTATTTATATTAAGTGTATATGCACAACTAATCAAGTTTTCATGTTAAAATTTGATGCACTTGAAATTTTAGGATAAAGGTAGAGACCTAAACTATTTATTATCATATGTAAATGCAAGACCACCAAATTTTCGTGTTAAAACACGATCCATTAAAAATATCAAGATAAACCCAGAGACATAAAATACTTATTATCGGATGTAAATACACGATCATCAAAGTTTATTGTTAAAACTTGATTCACTTAAAATCTCAATTTAAAGAGAGATAGAGACCTAGACCACTAATGTTCAACAAAACCACCAAGTTTTCATATCAAAACTCAATCGACTTAGAATCTCAAGATAAAAACAGAGACTGAAATATTTATTATACATGTAAATGCAGATAAAAGTATAGATCAAATATCAAGATAAACATTATCAGATGTGAATATAAGACTCGACCATTAAATTTTTATGTTTAAACTCGATTTACCTATGCAAGAGACATTGAAATACATATTAAACAATAAAAACGATGAAGATGTGAATGTAGAGAGAGAGAGAGATGGTGTACATTTTCCGCCGCCGAGAACCTTGTGGACGGGCTTTTCGCGGCCGAAGAGGCGGTACATATTGGACTTGACGGCGTTAACACGGGAAGGCTTCTCGTCGACTTCGGAGTCCGAGGACGACGAATGGTGGCCGCGGATCTTGTCGGAGATCTTCGTGAGTACCGTCGGCTCCGCCACCTGAATCGGCTCGCCGGTTGGATCCGCCATCGGTGTCCGATCGAACTTTCTCGAGAGAGAAAAATGAGAGAAAACGAACGAGCCCTCTTTTTCAAGAATATGTGACGATGATCGAAAAAAAGTAGGAACATTGAAACGAAAACGACGAAGATATGGCGTCGTTTTGTGGTTCGGAGCTATACGGTCCGCTTTGAGGCCCGAGCCTGAGAGGTTCGTATTGGCTCCCCCCCATTCAGCTACGAGGTCGGTACAGAGGGTAACTCAATTATTGGTTGCTTAACCGTTTACGAGTTTCGCGTATTGACCTTGTTTTTAAAAATATATATTTCAATTGGTAAGCTTTTCTTTTAAGTGAATGGGCCTGCCTGGATTGTAAGAGCCCATAAAGTGAACTTCTAAAGCCCATACAGGGCCCATTTTAATGGTCTTCATTTGAGTCCAAATATGGGATTATTAAGAATGATCAAGCAAGGACTTGGTTTAAACATGCTAAATCTTAGTTAGCATAAAAGTTCAAATTAATAAGTTAATAAATAAAAAGTTCAAATTGATAAGTGTATTAGATTCTACTTATTTAAAAGTTTGAATTTATAGTTAGAAGTTTATACTTGTCACTTATATTGATGTTATTATGATTAACATGTATTTGATGTGAGACTTTGACATCTCTTATACATATAAATTAGATTAAACGACGTATTTGACATGTAAATTGTGAGATTTTGACGTGAATAAGAAGAATATAGAAAGGGTATAGACGGGAGATGAACCATGTTTAAATACTATATCAAGCTCTGACCCATTGAAATATTTGAAATTGATATGTAATATTCATTTAATTGTAATATTTGAGAGTAATCTTCATTTGAGTTGGAAATGATAGTAAACAAACAAAATAGCATACCAACCACAAAATGTTGTTGACTTGAAAGGAATAATTTGACCAAACCAAACCCTTCAATAAACTAGAGAGGGGACAAAAGAAGCTTAAACCCTCATGGTTAAAAAACAAAAGAAGAGCCATGGTTGGGGTAGGCTCAGTCATGAGTGGATAAAAAGAATTTTTATTTACAAAACACTCAATTAGATGGTGACTAGTTTGATCCACATGATAGATATGACAACAATGTGATTTATATTTATATTTTAATTAAAAGTAAATAAATAGAGATACTCCCAAGGTTTTATCAACAAAAAAAAGAGATACTCCCAAGGTAGTAACCATGATTTATGACATTTAGAGATGGAGGGTCCTCCAACACATGAGACTAATTATTAAACTATTAAACTCTCTCTTTTAAGCCTTTCTTTATTGCTTTGCTCACAGAATAAATTCAATCTCATCCTCAATTCAACCCTTTCCCAAGCTAATACTTTTTTTCTTTTGTGTTTTTTTTTTTTTTATGTACGGTGAAAAAGACATGCATTAAAAGCTAAGTCACAAACTTACTCTAATGATTATGAATATTTAGATAATTATTTTAAAATACCATAACCCAAAATAACTATTTTTATCTTGATTTATAAAAACAAATGAAATATTGGGGTTTCATTAATATTATGAACAACCTGTTTAAAGATTAATAATACCTTAAAATCATATATCTTTAACCCCTTTATATATATGGTAAAGAAAAGGGTTAATTTTATCCAAAAACCCTTTTCTTCTTTTTCATTAAAATGCTCATTCCAAGCTGAAAATGAAAATCAAAAGCAAAGGAAAAGAAAAAGAGAAAGAGAAAGCAAGCTCAAAAACAACACCAAGTCAAAACTTTATGTGTTTATAGTTTTGGATATTTCATGTTGAAAATGAACAAAAACACACTCTTTACCTCAACTTTAAGGTTAGCTTTGGTTTGGTCCAAAGCATGCTTGGCTCTAGCCTTAGCTGCCCCACTTGGGCCCCTCAGCTTTACCTTGTCATTTTTCAATCTTTATTTACTGTCCTAAAGTTAAAGGTATCACAGAACAAGAATAAAAAGATATATTTATCTTCTTTTTGGAAGTTTCTAGTCACTATCCTCCAAACCATCAAGAACACAAGTATATATAAAATTTGATATTTTGTATCTTGTTTTGTATTTTGTATCAACAAGATTTCACATTTTTTTTGTGAATTTATCAATTTTGTAACATGATATGGTTTGTTATGAGTTTTTGATTAAAGTTAGGAATGTTAAAATGTAACTATCAAGACAAAGAGTTTGTCATTTGTGACAATCACTTGTTAATAATGAAATTGTTTTATAAAAACTCGATAGTGGTTATTAGAGTTATTCTTCTGGATCATCACAAGTCGAATCTCTCTAAAAATAATAATTGTTATTATTTATAGTTATCTATCTTAAATTATCTTATATATGTATTTTTGGTATATTATTTAATCAAATCTGATTGTTAAACCATATGTTTTGACTCTAGATAACATTATTTGAAGTATATAACATTCTTACATTATTTATACCATTTATTATATTTTTTATACTATTAATGATTTAATATATTTATATTTGTGTTAAAAATTAAAAAAAAGAAACTTCGTTATTATCTCAACTAGAAAATAAATGTATACATTAAAAACTCTCAAAAAATAAGAAATAAGTATGATGAGAGCTGAATGAAATTACCATATTGTCCCTGTGAACTGTAAAAGCCTGAGAATTGAAAATGGCACGACTCTGTTTTACTCTGAAGACTCTGAATCACTCAGTACTTTATAGACCAGACCAAGCTCTATACGTCACCGCAAGAAGGCGACCAGTCGTTTCTCTCTCTCTCTCCTTGGAAACATAAAAACAACCGAAATAATCCAAAAACACTTCGAAAAATCACTCTCTCTCTCTCTAAAGCTTACATCACTCTCACACCTCAAAACGACGTTCAAAAAAATAGATTTTTCGAACCACGAACGCACGTTCTCTCTCTAGAAAACACTGTATAAAGACTCTTCAAAAGCCCCCAAAATCGAACACATTGATCTGAATTCAGAACCAGCCATGGTGGCTCTCAGCTTCCTCAAGTTCTGGAGAGAAACGACCATAACCGTCGGCGCCACATCTCCCGCCGGAGTTCAGATTCCGGTGATCGAAGCGGGGGAGATAGAGGAAGAAGATGACTCGTTCTTCGACCTGGAGCTTTCTGTTTCCGACGCCGACGGAGAGAAACAGAGCAACCTGGTCGCGGAACCGACCCACGATGTCTTTTCGAAAAGAAAAATCATCCCAATTGAGCCGACACCTTCCACGGCCTCGCCGGAGCTCCAATCTCGCGCTTCCATGATCGAATCGTCTCCAAAGTTTCGAGCTTTAACGAGAACAACCAAAACAGAGGAGCCGGAGAGCAGCAGAAACAGAATCACGCTGTTCGAGCTCACCGGAGTCAACAAGGGGAGCAAG
>JAYMSW010000326.1:0-24642 GCA_036897725.1 Erodium texanum
TTCTTAACTTGGGTTTCACTCCATAGGGAAAACTCCATTTCTTCTTTCTCAACCAAAGACCCGAACTTGATCTCTTCCCTCCACCTCTGTACCGTTGCACACCTCACCTCACCCATTTCTTTTATCTCCACTTTCTCGAGAAAATACCAGTGACCCAGAACAGGAACAGCCCGTAGCACCCTATCTCCGCCCCTTCATGGCTTTTCTGAGAGAACGGGTCGTCGTGCCCCTCCTGCTGCTGGTGTCGCTTCTGGCGACCTCCACCACAGCCCGTTTCGTGGTGGAGAAGAGCAGCATCAGGGTCTTGTCGCCGCACGCCATGCGCTCCAAGCACGACGGCGCTATAGGGAATTTTGGTGTCCCCGATTACGGAGGCTACATGGTGGGTTCTGTGGTGTACCCGGAGAAGAACTCTGTTGGGTGTCAGCAATTCGGCGATGGCAAGCCCTTCAAAACCAATTCTCGCCCGACCATTCTTCTTCTAGATCGTGGAGGTTATTTAATTTTAAATCCATTCTGCAATTTTTGATATCCTCGTTAAATCTCCGATGTGTTGGTGTCGAATTGGTGCCATTTTCAGTTTGTGGACTTTTTACTTGGTTGTGAAGAAATTTCATGTTCTGGGAAATGGGTGTTTCAGCAATTGCTCTCCGAAAATCTGTTTTTGTATGAATCATTTTATAGTGGGTTATTGGGTTGGTGTCAAATTGTTCTGATTTTGACTCTTCTGTTGGGAATTTGTAGCTGTTCTGGGTTGCTGGTGTTTATGCAATTCTGTAGTGTGTATATGTATGTTTATTCCCCATAGACACTTGATGGCTCATTTTCATAAACTTAACATGTTTGTATTGAATCTGTATGATAAGTCCTTGCTAAAGCCAAATAGATGTCTTCCCATGAAGCCATGATGATTATTAGGTGTTTTGTTTGCTTGTTTTGTTATTTTTGTGAAAGTCCAAAAAGTATTTTTTTATATTTGTGTTAATGTGTCCTTTTTTAGTTATCAGCAGGTTTATTGATTTCTTTCCTCTTTGTTTCTCATCTCTCAGAGTGCTACTTTGCACTGAAGGTATGGCATGGCCAACAAGCAGGAGCTGCAGCAGTTTTAGTGGCTGACAGCATAGATGAGCCTCTCATAACCATGGATTCTCCAGAGGAGAGCAAGGATGCAGATGGGTTTATAGAGAAGATTGGGATCCCATCAGCATTGATAGAGCACTCCTTTGGCGAGACCTTGAAGCAAGCTATCAAGAAAGGCGAAGATCTTGTACTCAAACTAGACTGGAGAGAGTCAATGCCACACCCCGACAAGACTGTTGAGTACGAGTTTTGGACAAACAGCAACGATGAGTGTGGGATTCGTTGTGATGAGCAGATGGATTTTGTGAAGAACTTCAAGGGCCACGCTCAGATTCTAGAAAGGGAAGGCTTCACACAGTTCACGCCACATTATATAACTTGGTACTGTCCTGAGCCTTTTGTCCAAAGCAGTCAGTGCAAGTCCCAATGCATAAACCATGGAAGGTACTGTGCTCCTGATCCTGAGCAAGACTTTGGAGAAGGGTATCAAGGGAAGGATGTGGTGTTTGAGAACCTGAGGCAGCTTTGTGTTCATAGAGTCGCCAATGAGAGCAAAAGGTCTTGGGTTTGGTGGGACTTCGTTACAGATTTCCATCTCAGGTGTTCTATGAAGGAGAATAGATACAGCAAGCAATGTGCTGAGGATGTCATGAAATCACTTGGTATGTGCAACTTAGGACCTAATGGTTATGATACTACTGTAATTTTTTTGATTAATTTTCCATCTGACTGAACAGACTTGCCTATTGAGAAGATAAAGAAGTGCATGGGCGATCCTGAAGCTGATTCAGAGAATAAAGTCCTGAAAGCCGAGCAAGATCACCAGGTTTTTATAGATATGAATTTCAACACTAACTTAATTCTTTCATTTGCTGAAGAATACTAAATTATTTTTGCTATGGTTTCTGAAAATTAGGTTGGCAAAGGATCTCGTGGCGATGTTACCATTTTGCCAACTTTAGTTATTAATGATGTTCAGTATCGAGGTTTGTTACATCATACCATTGTTTCCGTTTTGTATTGAATTAGAGAATTACATTAAGTCTGCTCCATAGCTCTGCATAAGTGATTTTTTGCTTGTTCTGAAGGAAAATTGGAGCGAACTGCAGTGTTGAAGGCCATATGTGCTGGGTTCAAGGAGACTACTGCTCCTAGAATTTGCTTAAGCGGAGGTTGAAAATGATGCCTCTATTTCTTTTTCCTTCTATTATGATTTTTTAACTGGATAACATATTTATTTATTTTCTTATGTACATTGCCTATGTGCTACTCGTATAGATCTAGAGACTAATGAGTGCCTTGAAAGGAATGGAGGGTGTTGGCAAGACAAAAAGTCTAATATAACTGCTTGCAAGGTATATACTAATACAAGTACATTGCTACAAAATCTTAGTGTAGATTACACCTCCTATGGATCATTAATTTTACGGTTAAAATTGTTAATCTTGTACTTATATTGGAATCTTGATCTTAACCAGGACACGTTTAGAGGGAGGGTTTGTCAGTGCCCTGTTGTTGATGGTATTCAATACAAAGGAGATGGGTATAAGTCTTGTGAAGGTATAATTCTCAATAATGCAACCTCGATATATTTACTTAAATGTACTTAATTATTTCCAAAGCAAGAGCTTTAGCCTCTTTTTTCATGACCAATTACAGCATTTGGGCCCGCAAGGTGTACAGTAAACCATGGAGGCTGCTGGTCAGATACAAGAGATGGAAAAACTTTCTCCGCCTGCTCAGTTCAGTGACGCTAATTTATTTCAATAAAATATCATCATTAAGCCTTTATTACTCTGTTCTTGATAAATTTCCTTGTTTGTAAAATTAGGGATCTGATTTATCAGGATGTAAATGCCCAGATGGGTTTCGAGGGGATGGTCATAAATGTGACGGTAATCTTCTATTATCAGCCTGACTATCAAAGAACAGTTTATTTATATTTACAACTTCACGTCTTTTATAGAATCTTGCGCTGAGAAATTGATAATTTCATCTTCTTTGCTTGTGCTCCAGATATCAATGAATGCAAGGAGCAAAGTGCTTGCAAATGCAAAGGTTGCACCTGCAAGAACACGTGGGGTGGGTATGATTGCAAATGTAAAGGGGATCTTCTGTATATAAAGGGACAAGATACATGTATTGGTAAGAAACATTACATTGAAAACATATTGATCATGTATTTAAATTCTTCAAGAACATATGAATACCGAGTTTTAGTTTTAGCCTTATCCTTGGGATTCTTGCTGCAAAACTTGAAATATGGTGGATTTGACATTGGTTCATCCATTTTGCAGAAAGAAACGGGTCAAAAATTGGATGGTTCATGACCTTCGTGGTTCTTGCAGCTTTGTCGGCTGCTGGGGTAGCTGGTTACATATTCTACAAATAAAGACTCACGGGATGCATGAGATTCAAATCATAGTTACTAAGCTCAAATGTGAAGAAAGAAAAACAAACATCAATGCTCACTTTTTTTTCTTTTCATTTTGCAGTCTTACATGGACTCAGAGATCATGGCTATCATGTCACAGTACATGCCACTTGAAAGCCAGAACAACGAAGCTCGTGACGACGAAGCCCAGCCTTTCAGACAAAACTCATCTGTTGAAGCTTAGCCACTGGCACTGCCTTGTCGTTATTATATTGACGCCCCTTCCAGAAACAGAAAGGTTGTTCTCATACAATAGCTTCAACGATGAGAGCATAGAGTATGATGATTGTGAACACACAGAAGTCACATACAGACTTGAGTAAAAAAAAACAGGGCTTTTGAAGCAGCAGCAGCAACACACCCAATCACATATATATATAGATATATACAGATAGTTTATGAAGAATCTTCTCAGAGTGTAGATAGACATGTTGTTGAGATCGATGTAGAAGTTGTAATAATGACGATTCATGTAACTTAACAATAAATCTGAGTTGAATTGGTGTAAACTAGGATTCATGTTGAGTTTCCATTTCAGGTGATATTAACAGAAAGCACATTTTACCATTACATAAACATACAGTAACAATAGACTAATGATAAGGAGCAGATTAGTGCCAAGTGTGAACAATTGTGAGACTAAATTGACTTATTCAACACATTGACAATAGTTGAATTACCGAATTAACTACTTTACCAGAAAATTAATCATGGGACAAACAAGACACCTGATTGGTTACCTTAGCTTCTGTTTCAAGACATGTCCTCTTTGATTGGTCAGTGTGGCTTGCAGGGTGTTTCCACTCCACTGCAACTCAATTTCTGCAACAACAATTTATTTATTAGACTTAATATTAATGACTCATGGCTTACAGGTCGCAACATGCAAGTCAATTATTACAATTTGTTGATCTCTTTTTTGTTTTTCTTGTTATGCTTAGCACGTAGAAATTTAATATACAGATATTTAGTAACTATGTCACGTTATTATTCTCAACTTGCCATATAATTATTATTATTTTGAAAACCATGGTAACTATTGAGAATGAAACATCATACCTGTTATTGGTTTGTCTTATTGTTTTGGTCTTAGGTATATAGCATAATTAAGTTAATAAGAAAAGAGGTTAGGTTAATTATTTCCATGTGTCAACCAAATATTAGGTAGTGGTTGTTGTTGCCGGACTATAATTTCTTTCCCATCGGATTAGATTTGCATTATCAAATTCTAATCCCACCCACGCGCCTTGACGATTTCCATTTTTGTCTTCTTCTTTTGGCCTACGGTACATTTTTTAAATATCTTAACCCACTATTAATAGAAAAAAAATGAGTCTTTTAAAATGTTAAAACCTTTTCTCTTCTCTTTCTCCCATTTCAACTATTTTTATGTTCTCATTTACATAGTTCTAGATATTATGGATTCATTAAGTTGACTTGAAACAAATTAAGTTAAATAGGAAGTAATTTATCTATTATAATTAGTCCCGCCGTCCGTAGTTGAATGCACGTAGAGAATTAAGAGCTAGGGTTGCAAAGAAAAACTATAAAAATATGACAAAATGATTTATTATTATTTTGAAAATTGGTTATACATATAGAGGAAAAATTGAAAAAAGAATATAGAGTTCCAATGTAACATCGAATTGCCAAATTTTATATCAAATTCAACGTTGTCATTATAATAATAAAATATCAACTTTTTAAAAAATATTTCATATTCACCGTTAAGATAGAAAACACGACAATCACTTAATTATACAAAATAATTGATTATACATAATTTTGCGTACACGTGTACTCATCATCATGGTGTTTTGCAATAATGACACGTTCATGTCCGGTTTACACTCAATATCCATTGTTAGCTTCGAGCTACTCGTTTTCTTTGGAAACTAAAAAAAGAAGAAAGAAATGTAGCCAACAATAATGGCCTTTTAAGTTTTAAATAAACATATTTAATGTGCTAATTTTAGGGACCCCATGTGATGTGATCACTAAAAATAGGCCTTCAATCAAGCAATATTATCTAGTCAAGACCAACTTTAATGACACAACGAAATGCCAAATTTTTAATAATTTATATTTTAATCAACGACTCGTCATTACCCACTAACACATAGAAGGAAGATTGTGTTCTCTTTTTATTTTATTTTTTTATTACTAGTATAGTATTACTATATAACATATGTTTATAAATTTGACATAGAGTTTGTTTTGTGCTTTAAATTTAAGTTTTATATGATAAAATGGGTATTTAAATTAATTTATATAAATTTTATTTTAATTTTGATCAACTTTTAAAATTATATGTGATTGTGTTTTATAAACGGATGGGGACAACAAACATATTTGTAGGTTAAAAAAAAAATTAAAAAATATATATATTGAAACTTTCCTTTGTCTCTCCCAAAGCAGTGTATGTGTAGCTGCCGAACTAAAATGCGGACTCGGTAAATAAATGTCTGTCTGTTACTCTCGAACTTTCTTCCCCGCCACCATTAAAGCTTCCACCTTTGGACTTCATAACTCTATCTCTCTCTCCATTTACATTTCACCTCTGCTCTATATTTTAATTTCTCACCAAGAAAGATGGGACTCGTCAACAATGGATTGACACCCAGATCAAGGTCAGCTCTCAATTAGCTGGTTTCCCACTTCTCAATCTCGCTGTAATTACCTGTTGACTCTCAAATTTTTGTTTATTCATGTGCTTACTACAAATATATATGTATGATTGGGGGAATCTATAATGGGCAGGTTGTCATCAACTTGATACCAGCTAATGCCTTGCAGGATTTGCGCATCCATTCCAGGTGTTCAAAGGGGTCTTTCAGATTCGCCTTCTTTTCCTTCATCTTCAACCTCTCTCCCACTGAAGTTTCAAGGAGGTTCATCTCTTTCCTGCTCTTTTGGTTCATTTCTCGATATGGGTTTTTGATTTCAGCTCATTCTGTGATTGGGAAGTTCCTTGATTTCAGTTTTGCTTTTGAGTTTCATATACTTCCCTTCCTGTTGTAAGCCAAACCCTAGCTAGTTTGCTATTTGAAGTAGAACCCATTTGTCTGTTGTTTTGTTTCTGTTCAAGTTTCAATCTTTTGATGATGGGGATTGGGAGATCTGAATTGCTCGTATGGGTTTTGTGTGTTCTGGGTTTGGGATTGTTCTGTAGTGGGTTTACTCCTGTAGACAATTACCTTATAGATTGTGGATCTCTCACCAATACTTCTGTTGGTAGTCGTGTTTTCATGGCTGATAGCAAGGCCTCCTCTGGTTTCCTTTCCACTTCACAAAACATTCTTGCCAATTACTCCAAATCGGTCGGTTCTTCTGATGAGTCCAAGCTGTATCAGACAGCAAGGATCTTCACAGAAACCTCAAAGTACACCTTTTCTATTGGCCAGAGTGGGAGGCACTGGATCCGGCTTTACTTCTTTCCGTTTGATTATGACACCTACAAGATGAGCACAGCTAGTTTCTCCATTTCCACTGAAAACAATGTTCTTCTTAGTGTTTTCAATCTTGAGAGCACTTCGGATATGAAGGAGTTTTCGGTAACTGTCACCACAAAAACCCTTGTGATCACCATCACTCCTTCCAGTGGTTCAATCGCCTTCTTGAATGCCTTGGAAGTTGTCTCTGTTCCTGATCAACTCATCCCCGATGAAGCCGGTGCCATAAGCCCAGCGGGCCAATTCCAAGGCCTGTCGACTCATGCATTTGAGACACTTGCAAGGGTCAATATGGGTGGACCAGCAGTCACCTCCAAGAATGATACTCTATGGCGAACTTGGGATCCTGATCAAAGCTATCAAGTAGCAATGAACTCTGCCTCAAATAGCTCAAATCTTGCAGCTGTTAAGTTTGTGGAAGGCGGGTCAACGGAAGATATTGCTCCAAGGACAGTCTATGGCACTGTGACTCAGATGAACTCAGCTGCTGATCCCAACAGCAAGTTCAACGTGACCTGGGAGTTTCCTGTGGATCAAGGGTTTCAGTACCTTGTAAGGCTTCATTTCTGTGATATAGTGAGTAAGGCTCTTAATGATCTTTACTTTGATGTGTATATCGACTCCTATTCTGCTTCTAGGGAGCTTGATCTGAGCTCTGTGTTCAACAAGTTGGCTGTTGCATATTACAAGGATTATGTTACACCAGCTGCTGTTAGCAATAAGTTAAGAGTAAGCATTGGCCCGTCCACTTTAGGTGCTTACCCCAACGCTATTCTAAACGGACTCGAAATCATGAAGCTCAACAATTCTGCAGGCAGCCTCAGTGCAGGATCCATGATTGTTTCTTCAGGTTCAAGCTCAAAGAACATTGGAGTCATAGTGGGCTCGTGTGTTGGAGCATTTGTTCTAGTGGTCCTGGCTGTGCTTCTCTTTTTGTTCTGCAGAAGAAGAGGAGTGGCTTATCAAGGCCATTCAAAGACATGGATACCGTTATCCATAACTGGAGGAACATCTCACACCATGGGAAGCAAGAACTCTATCAGAACAACAACAAGTGTCGGTTCAAATTGCTATCGCTATACCTTTTCTGTGGTTCAAGAGGCCACAAACAAGTTCGATGAGAGTTGGGTTATTGGAATTGGTGGGTTTGGTAAAGTGTATAAAGGAGAATTCAATGATGGCACCAAAGTGGCTGTGAAGAGGGCTAATCCTCGCTCTCAGCAGGGCATGGCTGAGTTTAGGACTGAGATCGAGATGCTGTCACAGTTCAGGCACCGTCACTTGGTGTCTTTGATTGGATACTGTGATGAGAAGAACGAGATGATTCTGATTTATGAGTACATGGAAAACGGGACTCTAAAGGGTCATCTCTATGGTTCGGGCCTTCCCAGTTTGAGTTGGAAGCAGAGGCTCGAGGCTTGCATTGGTGCCGCAAAGGGACTTCATTACCTCCATACAGGTTATGCAAAAGCGGTTATTCATCGTGATGTGAAGTCTGCAAATATCTTGCTTGATGAGAACCTCATGGCTAAAGTTGCTGACTTCGGGCTGTCCAAGACTGGGCCTGAGCTTGACCAGACCCACGTGAGTACAGCAGTGAAGGGAAGTTTCGGGTATCTCGATCCAGAATACTTCAGAAGACAACAATTGACAGAGAAATCAGATGTGTACTCGTTTGGTGTTGTTTTGTTTGAAGTTCTTTGTGCAAGACCGGTCATAGACCCATCCCTTCCACGAGAAATGGTGAACTTGGCTGAATGGGCAATGAAGTGGCAGAAGAAAGGGCAGCTGGAGCAGATAATCGATCCCAATCTTGCTGGGAAAATCCGACCAGACTCACTCAGGAAATTTGCAGAAACAGCCGAGAAGTGCTTATCTGAGTATGGCGTTGACAGGCCCTCTATCGGAGATGTCTTGTGGAATCTGGAGTACGCCCTTCAGCTTCAAGAACCGGTCCTTCAAGGTGAGCCCGAAGATAACAGCACAAACATGATCGGCGCTCTCTCTCCCCAAGTCCACAACTTCAACAACGTCGATAGCAATGTCGATGCTGCACAGTTCGAGGGCATGAGTGTGGACGATATGTCTGGTGTTTCCATGAGCAAAGTGTTCTCGCAGCTGGTGAAATCTGAAGGTAGATGATAGATGATGACTGATCGGAGCTTTTGTTCGCTAGAATTGTAAGTTACTGTTGTTCTTTTGTTTAAATTTATAGTAGCAGTTCCTTATGCCATGATTGGCTTCAAAGATTGTATGCAATATGTATAAACCAAAATCATTTTGGTAAAACTCATTCGAAGTTGTGATTCTTATTTTTGCATAGAGGTGATTGTGAAATTGAAACGAGCTCGGTCTTGCACCTTAATTTGATTTGTAGAATATATATTTGCAATTGTATTCGTGTGATCGATTCTTAACTTGTGTCGTCATGTTCTTATTTGTTGCTTGAGGTATCAGTTAATAGAGTGCTCTGCATTTTCTGAACTTCATTTCAAAAATGAGGTCTTTGCTCTGTAGTATTGGACTTGGCTGATATAAGGCCCAACATGGGCCCAAACATTGAAAAAAGTACCTCGTATAAGGCCCATCTAAATAAATATATTTATCTAAAAGGTAAGTTTGATAACACACTTTAACTTTTTATTTACAAGACATCCATCAAATGGCTTTCATCGTAAAAAAAAGAAAAAAGAAACATGTTCACTTTTCGTAAACCAGCAAAAACTATTGAATGATGTTAATATGGATGAAAGGTTGATTTTTTTTTGTAAAATATCCAAGTTACCCTTTTAAACATTAAACCCTAAACTTAAAATCATGACTTTAAAACTAAACCCTAAAAATAGTAACGATAACCATGAGAGGAGAGGTGGTAGTAAAAGGTTAGAGTTAGGACTAGGCGACAGATTTTTAAAAATTTAATAAGTCGTGAACTTGTGATGGACATTTAAGACATTTTATATATAAAAATTAACTAAGTTTTATGGAAGTTTTGATTTTATTTATTCATTTATTAAAAGAGAGAATATAATTCTAATAACAAATGTCACTTACCAGTGTTCTTATAGAAAATCAAAATAGATATTCTATTGTTGTATTTCGATCTAAAATAACAAATAATCGGTATTTAGAAAAAGAAGCACGCGGCTCACGTGCCCTCCCGAAATTAGAAAGTCCGACCCAACTAACTTCAGCTGGGTCACTTTCTAAAAATAAACTGAACCGCTGCACACCGACCGTTCGTGAAGTGACCTTGGAATAGTGGCGTCAAATCAAATGTGTAGTACAAATACTTGAAATGACGAAACTAGGAGGTACGTGCTGCGTGCTAAGGAGGACTTGGAAGGTAAATAAGACCAATACTCGAGGGTAGAACGGGAAATGAGAAAAAAAGTTTTCGTCCCTAACCACAGGATCAGAACCAGCCAATTCACGTTTTAAAAAAATTGAAGTCGGGACATTACCTTCGGAAGCACCATAATTGTTCGTCGGTTATTTTCCAGATTTTTTGCTTCAGCTTCATATCGATCTTCTCTATATTACCTCTCTTATAATTGGCTACATTCTCTTCTTCCTCTGCTCGGTCCCCACGCTATGGCGCCGAGTATCAGAGGCCTTCAATTAACCAATGTCGCTGACGGCGACCGCGACCTCGAAGACGCGCGCCTCCTCGACTATGAAGAGCACCGCAGCCGCAAATTGGGGTCCTACGAGGAGGAGGAGGGCATCAGGAGAGTTCAGGTCGGAGTTACTGGGATGACCTGCGCCGCGTGCTCCAATTCCGTGGAATCGGCTCTCATAGGCGTTAATGGCGTGTTGCGGGCTTCCGTCGCTTTGCTCCAGAATAGAGCCGATGTTGCTTTCGACCCCAGATTGGTTAAGGTTCGCCGTTTCGTTTCACCGCCTGGGTTTTGCTCACAATTTGTTTTTGTCTGGTGATGCTTGTCTATTTTGTGGTGAATCCAATCATCGTTTGTTTGTTTTGAAATTGCATTTACGTGAATTGTTTCGTATTTGAACTGTCAATACTCTTTAACATTAGTGAATTTGTGAAGATGTTTGAGAATGGTTGAAATTGGTGTTGTTTTTGTTAATTTGTGGATTGAAATTGCATTTAGATGAATTGTTTCGTATTTGAGCTGTCTATACTCTTACCATTGGTGAATTTGTGAAGATGTTTGAGAATGGTTGGAATTGGTGTTGTTTTTGTTAATTTGTGGAGGTCCTGATGATGTTTAGGGCTGATTTTGGATAAATCAATGTTGATACACTATTGTTTCTTCTTTTTTAATATTTTGAACGTTAAGTTTGATAAATATACTGCAATTTTGTTCCTCTTTGGTTTGGTTTGTGTTTGATATTTAGTTGTGATGCATTGCGTAATGGGATCTTCCAATTCTTGGTAGTTATTTTTTTTTTTTCAATTTAGTTACTTACAATCCCCTTGTATTATATGTATATTTTTAAATATGTTCCTAATAATCATACATCACATATGCTCTTATAAGATTTCTCTATGAAGCATTTGATAATTGATGATCTTAATCACCTTTTTTGTGTCAGTGACTCAATCAATGGACTGAGTTGTACCTCAGACACATGTTATAGAAGCCATTTTCGGTTTCTATTTTATCACTGTACAATATTGGTTTTGTACACTTTACCATCTCAATGCGAAACTCTGTGGCTGTCCTGGTTCAGGTTGAAGAAATTACAACAGCAATTGAAGATGCCGGGTTTGATGCAGAAATACTACCTGAACCCAGTAAATATGTAGCGAAGCCTAATGCAATACTTCGTGGGCAGTTTACAATAGGAGGGATGACTTGTGCAGCTTGTGTGAACTCTGTTGAAGGGATTTTGAGAAATCTTCCTGGTGTAAAAAAAGCAGTAGTTGCATTGGCCACTTCATTAGGTGAAGTAGAGTATGATGCAAATGTAATAAGGAAGGATGATATAGTCGATGCTATTCAGGATGCTGGTTTTGAAGCTTCATTTTTACAAAGTAATGAGCAGGACAAAGTGGTACTTGGGGTTCATGGGAAGAATGGTGAGATTGATGTAGAGATTCTAGAGGGCATACTTATCAGCACTAAAGGAATCAAACAATTTCAGTATGACAAGACTTCAAGTGACTTAGAAGTTGTGTTTGATCCCGAGGTTTTGAGTACCAGATCCTTGATTGATAGCATTGAAAGAGAAAACAATGGGATGTTCAAATTACACATTAGGAACCCATATACAAGAATGAATTCTAAAGATTCTCAAGAAGCTGACAATATGTATCGGCTTTTCCTTTCCAGTCTATTACTCAGCGTGAGTTCTTCGTACTTGTACTTTTCAAGCACAGGACGTCCAAAGCTTATTATAATTCTCTTCATTTCGATTAATTGTTTCTTATAACTGATTCCAGATTCCTGTCTTCTTAATGCGAGTGGTTTGTCCTTATATACCTTTTATGTATTCCTTATTGCTCTGGCGATTTGGGCCCTTTGAAATGGGTGATTGGTTGGAGTGGGGATTGGTGAGTATTGTCCAGTTTGGTATAGGGAAGCGCTTCTATGTTGCAGCCAGCAGAGCACTTCGAAATGGTTCCACAAACATGGATGTGTTGGTTGCATTGGGAACTTCAGCATCTTACATCTATTCTGTTTGTGCACTGCTTTATGGTGCAATGACAGATTTTTGGTCTCCAACATACTTTGAAACAAGCTCCATGCTCATAACTTTTGTTTTATTTGGAAAGTATTTGGAAAGTCTTGCAAAGGGGAAAACGTCCAGCGCCATAAAAAAGCTAGTAGAGCTTACTCCAGCCACAGCATTGTTACTTGTAAAAGACAAAGGTATATGTGTTTGTATACATATATTATGTATGCATGTGTCAAATTCTTCTGATTTCATAAGGATAACACTTGATGCCTAGTATGAAATTGAAAAGCTTATGAGCATATAATATCTGATTTGTCTTAACTATGCTGCTTCCTAGGTGGAAAGTATGTTGATGAAAGGGAAATTGACGCTTTGCTAATTCAGCCCAGGGATGTATTAAAAGTTATTCCTGGTAGCAAGCTTCCTGTTGATGGTGTGGTTATATGGGGTTCAAGTTATGTTAATGAAAGCATGGTAACCGGTGAATCTGTGCCTGTGCTGAAGGAAACAGGTTCAATAGTTATAGGGGGTACCATAAATTCACATGGTGTTCTTCACGTACAAGCTACCAAAGTTGGATCTGACACAGTTTTAAGTCAGATAATAAGTTTGGTTGAGACAGCCCAGATGTCTAAAGCCCCTATTCAGAAGTTTGCTGATTTTGTAAGTATATTCCATGCATTTAAACATTTGTACTTATCACACACACTTGTTTCAAGAATAGCTGTATTGGCATTGTAAAATATAGGTTTGTTGTGCTTTATTAATCACAAGTTGAGAGAAAGGACAAATATGACTCAGTACTAAATTACAAAAGCTTAACGTAGATGGATAAACTATTAAGTACAATATTATGATAGCTTAACAGAGATGGATAAATTATTGAGTTTCCATATCTGTTCTAGTTAGATATCTTATTAAATATATTCGAACTCAATTCTTATATCAGTGGCTTTTGTTTTGCAGGTTGCAAGCATGTTTGTTCCTCTGGTGGTTACTCTGTCTTTGTTAACATTCATGGCATGGTAAATTGACAAGAACAGAGATTTTCTTCAATGGCTGACATATCTAGAATTATTGTGTAACTGTTGCTCCTTGTTCTGTAGGTATAGTTCTGGAGTTATGGGAGCTTACCCTAGAGAATGGCTACCAGAGCATGGGAATATCTTTGTATTTTCCCTTATGTTTTCTATATCTGTTATAGTGATAGCGTGCCCCTGTGCACTTGGGTTAGCAACACCAACTGCCGTCATGGTAGCTACTGGTGTTGGGGCCAGTAATGGCGTGCTGATTAAAGGAGGCGATGCCTTGGAAAGGGCTGAAAAGATTAAATATGTGATATTTGACAAAACCGGCACTCTAACCCAAGGAAAAGCCTCTGTTACCACGGCAAAAGTTTTCACTGGAATGGATCGTGGAGAGTTCCTAACATTAGGGGCTTCTTCAGAGGGAACTGAAAATTTCCTTACTGGGTTTTCATTGTCTTCCATATTTGGTTCTTAGCATTTGCAAGAATCACTAATTTTGTATCTTGATTTGCTTAGGCTAGCAGTGAACATCCAGTGGCAAAAGCAATTGTAGACTATGTCCGCCATTTCCATTTATTCGGGGAGGCTTCTTCACCCAAGAATGCTAAAAATCAACAGAAAGAGTCTTTAGATTCTGAATGGATTCTTGATGCCTCTGATTTCTATGCTCTTCCAGGGAGAGGTATCCACTGCTATATCAATGGCAAGAGGGTTTTGGTAAGTTTTGGCAGTCGGTAATTCTTTTTTATTCTTTTGAGGTGGGTTACTGATTCCAGATAACGCATAAACTGAACAGATTGGTAACCGGGAACTACTGACTGAAAATGGAATCACCATCCCAACCCATGTAGACGATTTTGTTGTGGAACTGGAAGAAAGTGCTAATACTGGCATACTGGTTTCATATGATGGTATCTTGATCGGTGCTTTGGGCATTGCGGACCCAATCAAGAGAGAAGCTCGTGGGGTTGTGGAATGGCTCCATATAATGGGTGTCAAACCAATCATGGTCACTGGAGATAACTGGAGGACAGCTAGGGCTGTCGCTAAGGAGGTGTGTACATATCTCACTCATACAATTTTTTTTTGTCTCAGATGAAGTTTGCAGTTCTGATTTGAACTTAATATGTTCGATATTTAGAAGGGTTAATTGCAAATAGATATTGCGTACTATACGTCTTTTGCTCATAACTATCCCTAACTTTAAACTTTTATATCTAGCTACCTAAACTTTCAAAAGTTGTATATAGCTCTTTTTTGCCGGAAAATGATGAAAAGGCCCTTGACCCTAATCATAAAAGACTTCATAACTACCAAAAACATTATGATTAGATGCACAAAACAGTTTGGTAGTTGTAAAAAGACTCCTTAAAAGATAAAACTATAGGGTCAATGGCATTTTCATCATCTTAGGCTAAAAAACGCCGTTTAATTTTTTGCAAGTTTAGGTAGCTATATAACATTTTAAAGTTGGGAATAGTTTACGTGCAAAAGACGTGTAGTACAGCCAATTGAGATTTTCTCACACTGCATACAGTTTCAAATCTTAGTCCTCTGGAAACTAAACCAATTGTCCATTGCCAGGTAGGCATCGAGGATGTAAGGGCGGAGGTATTGCCAGCTGGAAAAGCTGACGTGGTTCGATCTTTTCAAGAAGACGGGGACATAGTAGCTATGGTGGGTGATGGTATAAACGACTCTCCAGCACTAGCAGCAGCAGATATCGGCATAGCAATTGGGGCAGGTACAGATGTAGCCATAGAAGCAGCTGACTATGTGCTGATGAGGAATAACCTGGAAGATGTGATCACAGCCATCGATCTCTCGAGGAAGACCTTTGCTCGAATCAGGTTAAATTACATTTTTGCCATGGCTTACAACGTGGTGGCGATCCCCATTGCTGCTGGGGTTTTCTTCCCTTCTCTGGGGATCATTCTGCCACCGTGGGTGGCCGGGGCGTGCATGGCATTCTCATCTGTGAGTGTTGTGTGCTCTTCTCTGCTTCTTAAAAGGTACACAAAACCCAGCTTCTCAACCATACTTCAAATCACTGTAGAGTAGAAATTTGAAGCACATAAACGTTTTTATTTATTTAGGTTTTATTATTTTTCATAGGAAAGAACAAAAAATCAAATAGTTGTTATGTGCATCTCTGTTTCATCTTCTTATAAGTTTGTTTATACTATCCAATTCAATGTACATGCCACTTGTAAGTTGTATCACTACCTAATGTTGCTTTCTTCTTCTTTTTTTCACTTGTAATTTTCGATTATATGAATAAAGCCAATGGGTTTATGCTACAATCTCTCCATGGAATTTATTTAGAGTCCTTGTGAAGAATAGTCTTTAATCGTATATTAGTTAGATTTGTATAGTCTCGAGGTAATCTTATTGATCAGATGGATCAACAGTTTATGTTACACTTGTTTTCTTCGTTTGTATGTATCTGATACCCAAATTCATTTTGTTTGGTTTATAATTTCATGAATGTGGGCATCAAATTAAGCATTTTCAAGGGAGGGGAATAGAGAGTTTTGGGGGAAGATTTAAGTCTATGATGTCCTTTTATTTTGTGGCACAAATTTAAGTATGGCCCTACCCTCTCTTGTACTATCCATTATGTAAGAAAAATGTACTTGCATGACAACTTTTGACATTGCTAATCAATTCAAATGTTCCTTAAAAAATCAAATTGGCATTACTTTAATTCGTCAAAGAAAATGATGTTTTAGAGTTCTATAGTTGTAATCTTATAATTTTAATCATCTTACAAAATTAAAATAGATTGTATTGGATAAATTAATATGATTATAAAATTTGCACAATATTTTAAATAGTAAGTATAAGTAAGACACTGTACACTATGAAGTTCGAATGATTTAAAAATCCATCAACAAATATGTGATTGGTCTTGTGAGCTTAATCTACTCCATAATAATAATCACCTCTTGTAGCTTGACTGATTAAACCTCTTCATTATATAAACATGTGCATGACTTGGTCTTGATATCTACATTCTAGAGTTTAGCCTATTTGGAACTAAATTAAGGAGTTAATTAATTTGCATAAACTATAGATTAAGGAAGATCAAAGAAAGGTGATACAAAGATATGAGATCATTGAATTTAAGTATGATAGATTTTGAGATTTGAGTGTTTCTCTCTCCTCTTAGTTCCACACAAAAGACACACATGTAATTAAGGTTCCATTATTAAATTTTGGTTTGGTTTGTTTGACTTGATCCGATAATGATATTCTAACACTATGAAAAGGAAAAGTTCTTGTACCTCTATATGATTTCATGCACTACGTATCTACTCCACTTTTTTCCCTCCAGAATTTTATAATTAATAAACCTAAAAACTAACCTTTCAAATTATATAATTATTACATCAATAATTAAAGAAGTTATTTCTCGTCCGGTTTGAATTTTAATGGAGATAATTAAGCTATTATTTATTAATTCTTGTCTTGGGTCTCTTATGTGTATGATGTTTGATTCGATCTGATTGTTAAATCGTACACAAATTATATAATACTCGCTAAAACTAATTACAAGAATTATTATTACTATCCAAATATAAAATCTATAATGTGATTACTCAATAATTGACGGTCAATTAGCTAAAAGAAACCTCAATTACGATTGGGTTGATACATTAACACTGATTATGGAGGAATAGTGCTTCAGTCTCTATCATGGTTCTTAAGAGGAAAGAGCTCAAAGAAGACCATCTCAAAACCCTAACCCAAACCCTTATATACAACATCAAATTCATAAAAGAGACATCATTGTGATGACTGATAAGGATGGAGATCAAGATCATGTATATTGACCTCATTTGAAATTGAAAGTTGCATATATGTAATTTCCAAGAAACATCACTCCCCTTTAGCTTAACCCTCAAGTCTCACCCTTTTCTCACTCTAAAGAAAAGTCAAACACCCCTTTGACCAAAACATGTCCTCATAGTAAGGATGTTTTTGTTATATATATATATATATATATATAAACACCACCACTAATCCTCCATTAATTACTCCACCTCAAAACTTAATCATCATCATGTCAACCGAAACCATGTCCAGCTCCTCATCCGACTGGACACTACTCCACTCCATCTCGGCCGAGGATAAGTCTCCGGTGGCGCCTCCTGATCTCGCCCTCACCGGAGGCCGTCCGACCACCGGCCAGCTGTCCCCGAAGGGCGGCTTCCGGTCAAAGCCGTCGAGGAGGAGGTCAAGAGCTTCCCGGAGGATCCCCACCACCCTCCTCAACGCCAACACCACCAATTTCCGGGCCTTGGTGCAGCAGTTCACGGGCTGTCCTAGCAACCCCTTTTCGTTACGGGCCCACAAGGGTCCAGTGACTTTAGATTTTGGAGGACACGGCCACAACTATTACGATCATCATATCCCACCATCGGTTATAGCACCTGTAGTTACATACAATAGCTATCATCATCAGAACAACGATATTCAACAATATTATTATTCTCAGCCTCCGGTCACGGCGGTGGGGCAGCAGCAACAGCAGCTACATGTTCACGACGACCACGATCCACAGAAATGTATGAACACGTCATCATCAATATCGTCGAACCATGTTGGTCATGGTGACGTGTTTCTTGGTGGGGACATGGAGAGCAATATTGGATTGTCAATGGAGGATCTTGCTTCTTTGCATGAGCTTCTAAGTAGGGATTCAGATTTCTTCGTTAGTGAAGATCTCATCATATGAATTAGCAATTGGATCGGAGCACAATGGTACAAGTTCTTTGTTAATTACTAGTTAATAGGTAGAATTGAATCATACTTAAAAGATTGTATGCTCCAAGGTTAGCAATATTTTATTATTAATAATGATGAAATCAGTATATGATTTTATCTTTTGTCCAGTTACATATATACTGTATCATGTACATATCTTGTAATAATTATAACGTGATTCTTGCTCATGATTATATACATCTCATTCGATAATTAATGCAACTAAAATAGCTACGAATATATATATCACTAATTATGTTTGTTGACTTGTTGCTTTCTTGGATTATAACATTATCCTAGTTTACGATGATGATTAAGTGTATGATATAATATTAGGGTTCTTATCTTGATCATGGAGGTAGGTTATATATTTATTACTCGTGACAAGCTTATTATTGTTTCTTAATTAGTCAAGAGAATTGACCTGAGTAAGAAAAGCTAAAGAATATTGAGAGGGAAATAAATCTGCATAATCATCGGCTTAATTAATGATGTAAATAAATGTGTATTTTGCATATTTATCATAATAATTTTACTTTCGTTTCATAAATGAAAGATGGAGAAAAAAAAGGTGTATTTACTATTTAGCTTATTTTTCTGTCCGAGAAAATAAAAAGTTGGTGAGAAAAGATGAAGCAAAACGGGGTCGTATGAAGCTAATGTTCTGATCCACAGAAAGCCACTGTTCTCACTCAAGTCATGAACCTTGTCCTCACACCTCAGCTGCTGCTTGGTCTCTCAAGTCTTCAGCAATGGAGGCGGCGAAGGCAACGCTTTCTTTTTCTCCTTACTGCTTCTACACATGCACCGAAAGCACAAACCTCTTTTTCACCATCTTTCACAAATCGTAGGAGCATTGAGTCTCTGAAGCTCAGAGCATCGAACGTCGTCGATTACCCTCTTGCAAGCAGAATCCTCATCAGAAGTAAAGTCTCACACCTCTTCGTTAATTCATCTCCTAATTTTCAATTATTAAGTAAAGTTTCAATTTTTCCATCTGGGTTTCTTCAATATGTGTGCTGTGAAGTTATAATTCCTGTTGAATTGAGTTTTGGGAATTTACTTCTCATTTGGGTGGAATGTGGTTTTTGTGGAATTTGGTGCACTGGGTAATATAGTCTTGCTAATACATTCCAATGATAAATGAGTTTGTTACTATTATTATTTTTGGGGTTAATTAGATGGAATTTGAAACCTTGTTTTGATTAGGAGATTTGGGGATGCTGTGTTCTGCAAAGTCTAATTAATGTTTCATTTCAGAACTATTGAGGAAAAGACTGTATGTTTGGATTCAGTCTTTGTTACTCTGTAGCATTCCTGTGGTCTATTAAGAGATTATGGTCCTTAAGTAAAATATAAGAAATTGTTAAGTCTCTCTTACTCTTGAACTGTTCATAAGTTTCTCAGTAGTTCACACTTTTGGGCTGCCCTTGCTTTACCGGCAAGCTAGATTTACTTACTTAGCTCTTCCTTTCTGTTTGACATATAATATAACTCCATTTACAGTTAAGAAAAATGTGACTCACTTATTGAAAAGTCGTCTCTTTTTTGTTCAGTTCATCAAGATTTTTCCAAAAAGATACATATACGAATCCATGCAGAAATTTACTAGACTAGGAACCAGTCTTGAAGACCAATTCAACATACTTGTACACCAAGGCAAGATACGTTGATATGGAGAGATAATTGGTCTCTGCATCTTAAAAAAAAACAGAAAACCTCGATCTCTAGAAGTATGGAGAATCTGACCTAAAAGATAATATTGACGATATCTACCTACTTTTATAACAATTAATTAAAATGTAAAGAAAGATGTTAAGTTTCAGTCAATTAATTCAAAGCAAACAAGATGTATATCAGCTAGCAAATATGTTTGTGTCCCTTGTTCGTAACTAACTGACTAACTTTTTATTATTAATTTAGAAATCATAAAATATAATATCTATAGTCAATTTCAAATATATTTGGTAATTTTATAATCTTGGGGTGTCTACAATGTCATGTGAACGCAACCGGTTGACTGTAGTGTGAAAGCATTGTTAATTATTTGTCAATTTAGATAAAGTAAGAGCAATGGAGATGTACTTTGGTGTTTTCTCCTGTGACCAAGCACAACTCTAGAGTCTTGTTTAAGCTACAACTTTCAAATATGTATTTATCATTTATAATTTCCCAATTGTATTTTTCTGAAATTAGAATTATTGTGTACAAGACAAAGATTGAGGACCAAATGTTTAGAACTTAGAAGCTGTGAAACATTGTTAAACAGAGCCTATCATAGTGAACAATTTTATGTGGTAGATTTACCATATTCTGAGTTTCAAAGTTCTGATTCTATGAATTGTGATTGCAGATTTACCATATTCCGTCAGTGAAAGTGAATTGCAGGAAGAGTTTTCAAGCTTTGGACAGATAGGTGAAGGTAAATAAATGAGTTGTCCTTTCTCACCATTCATCAAACTTGCCTCTAGTCGCATATCATAGGCTCTTAGCTCCACAATATATTATTGAGACTTGTTTTTACCATATATTGCAGTTAACTTGGCAAAGATAAAAACAGAAATAGATCAAAAGGGTATGCATTTATTCAATACACTAGTCAATCGGGCGCCATGGCCACCTTGTAGAACATGGACCAAAAGGTAATTACTAATTAGCCAGCTTCATGCTATTTTCAGAACGTAGTATAAATGTAGAAATGAACTCATTTCCTTGCAATTTTCTCGATCCTGTTCAGATGTTCGATGGAAGGTTGATGCATGTTGAACTCACAAGACCTCATAAGAATAGCGCTAGGATATACCCTATAGCCTCCGGACCTCCAGAGAAGAAGATCGATCAGGATCAAGATGAGACGGATTGTTGGTACTGATCTATGTAAGTTTGGTCACAACTTAAAACTCTAGTCCTATGATGTCTATGTACCCTATAAATGTTCATTGTCGTGACACGGTCAACTTTATTATAAGAATCTTAAAAGATTGATGAAAAAAAAGTCAACTTTACATCAGGAAACTTCCTTCTCCAACCAAATTATACTGATCAACAGCCACTGAAACCACCCCATTTACAGCTCTGTCACTCTCCACCACCACCACATTGTTCGACACATTGGTCACAGCATGTCCTGGAAATGGAAGTGGAAGCAGAGCAGACCCATCTGTCTTCTTCACGTAAAACGAGTACTGAAAGTGATTGATCCGGTCAGGAAACACCAGCAGCGGCGAGAAATCAGCTACCCATTTCGTCCCGTTTCCGGCCACCGTCAGCTTCCCCGCCGTTGACCTCAGGCTCATTCCGGCCACATTGTTGTTTTCAATCACAACCTGATCAATGCTACTGAATTCCCCGTCTAATTGAACAATCGGGCTCATCCTCTTAGGATCACCAACAAACATGTTGTTCAGAATGTTTAAACCTGAGATCTGTCCCCGGACAGATCTCAGAACCACATTAGCATCTCCGAGGAAGAACCCGTTTGTGACATGAACCTGAACCGGGTCTTCAACAACAATAGCATTGTAGTCTAAGTAGCAATTATCAATCCTGGTCTGAGAATTTCCGGCCAACTTCACCAAGATCCCAACCCCACCAAAGTACGTGGCCTTGTTGTAGCAATGCACTCCGGTGACCATATTGGCCTGACCCCTGAGCACGACCCCAATGCTTGCCGAGAAGATGACGACATCAGTTATTGCATTGTCGTTGCTGGCGAGATCAATGGCCGTGCCTTGATAATCTTTCTCGGCTCTGTCCCCACCGATCGTTGGGTGCTGTCCGAGGAAGGAGCTTGATATGAAGGTCTCGTGGCCTCTCTGTACCATGATTCCTTGTGTAGTGAAGTGGAGGAAGAAACAGTTGTTGATTCGAATTCGAGCTGAATCGATTATGAAAATGCCTCCTCCACGATAGCTCGAATCGAAGAGGATGTCACGAAAAGTTATGGCCTCGTAGTAGATCCCAACATTTTGGAGCTTGAAACCGTCCAGAGGATTATTATCATTAGCCTTGCCGAATTTTGTCTGAGGTTTGATGGTGGTTGCAGAGTCCGGTGACCATAACTCAATGAGGTGTCGGTCACCGGGGAATGTGTCTGATGCTCGCAAAGTACCTCCTCGTACCTGTTCGATTCCAACGACAATGTATCTTAGCATGCATATTAATGTAACATATTATGTTATTAACTACTAAAGTTTGCATTTTTCTCGGGAAAATCTAGGCATGAAAAGAGGATATGTTTAGAAACAAGACACGTCTCTAGAAGCTACTCTGTCCAAGATAAACCCTGTCTGTTCCAAACCCAAGAAAGAGTATTAACAAATCAAAACAACAAAACTAAAGTACTTAGTACTATACTAAGTAAAGCTTAAACCCCAAGTTAAGTATTAATCATTAATAATAAGGTAATCATTAAACCCAGTTGGGAGAACATGGCCCTACTTTTCACAAATCCCAGAATTAAAGAAGAGATTAACCATAATATATAACCACTAATCCAGCAAAATTGGGTATTGAAGAGGCCTTTCTGAGATTTTCTTTGACACAACAAGAATCAAAAAGCCAATGGGTTTGGTTTGGGTTCACAATATTGAGCTCTATTTAGCCTTTTTTTGGTGGGAAAGTTAATAATTTGTGCAGTTTGGAGATGGAAAAAGCCTGAAGCTTTTAATGGCTGCATTAAAATAAGTAGGTTTGGATTTAATAGTAAAAAGACCAGTCCGTTGAATTGCATAGAAACCTCTGCAAAAAGTGCAAACCCAAAGCAAAAAAATTAATTATTTTGCAACATATATAGCTAAATACAACCAGGTGGCAGTGACCCACATGACAAACAAAGTAATAACAAAGACCCAAAAGACCCTTTTTTCTATCTGGGTTTTGCTTTCTGGTTCACCAAAGCCTCAGTAACTTGTAAAACTAGCATAGTAAAATCTCAAAAATGCTCAAGAACTGAAGCAATTGAGAGAGAGATTGGGAATGGACTGACCAGAACATTGCCAGTTGCAGGAGGGAACCTGATGGGTTTGCTGATTTTGAAGCTCCCACCTTGAAAATCAAGAACCAGACCACCCAAGTCCTTGATTCCAGGAAGAAGCTCAAGCCCACTCTCAAGCTTAGAAGCATCATCAAGAGCTCTCAGAATGGCATTACTACTGTCTTGCTGCCCGGTCGGGTCTGCTCCATACCCGATTGGATAGAACACCCTCCCCTGTTGCTGCTGTTCTTGCTGCTACTCAAGCAACCAACCAGCACTCAAATTTAACATACTAATTGCAAAAATCAACAGATTAAAGATCTTAGTATGTGCTTACTGGTGATTTGGCATTTGGGTTTGGAGGAACAGGGGCTGTCTTGGCCTCAAGCTTTGCTTGGAACTCTGAGAGCTTGTCTTTGTGCTGTCTGGTGAAAATGGAGCCCATTGTGGCCTCTGGTGTTGCCAACAACAACAGTAGTGAGAGGGAGAACAATGCTGACACTGCTGAGGAAAAAGATTTCATTTTTTTTCTTCTGAGAGTGGTTGTGGAACAGATTACAAAGGCTATTTGTGGGAAATTTTGGTTCAAGAATCAAGCCTGGGCTTCTGGACTTGGGCTATTTTTTCTTGGACTTAGGCTTGGTACTATATATAGATTAATATGGTCATGAACAAGTATGGAGGGCCACTCTTTGTATATCGAGATTTTCTTGGGGTTTTTGTTGTCTCATCTCTTTTTTTAGGTTAATTAAATGGTTGAAGTTGAACCTGACTATAAATGATCACTTGATCAACTCTCAAAGTTGTTTTTGGAAAAATAACTACAAAAACAAGTGAATTAAAGGCTGTTGCTTTGGAAAAGAGAGACTGAAATTAATTAGTGTAGAAAGTTCAGTAATCGAAGAAAACAGGTTGGATTAGCTTTGTTAAACCGAAAGTGATTCTCTCTTTCTTCCTTGCTGTCTTCATTTTCTTCCATCTTCCCTTTTCAATTTTCATGCTTTAACCTTTGATTAAAGGAATTGTTATAAGCCATTTCTATGCTGATGCTTCATAAAAAGTGATGCCATGTATGTGATCTAAGTTGTTAATTACTTGAGAGGCAAGAAAACTAGGTCATAAATAGACATTGTGTTAAAAAGCCTAAAGGAGTAGGTTAGAGCATGTCCGGTCCAGCTTTGGATAGGGTTGTTGATAGTTTTTTTAATTAATTTTTTAATCTAAAATTCAATTTTATATTAAAATTTAATTTCG
>JAYMSW010000327.1:0-24640 GCA_036897725.1 Erodium texanum
CAACATAACAAAAGTTTACTTATGATTGTATAACTATATATATATATATATAAATTAGATAAGATCATTACACTGATTTCTGTTTATTTCTATTCTCCAAATATTAGATTTTCATCAAATTCATATAGTTGCTTACTTATTTCAATACGTGCCACATCAATTTATCTATTCCAAATTTTAGAATCGTTAATTAAATTCATTTTTTTTAATTCAATATGAAAAATTAATTTCGTAAACGCCTTATCGGACAAATTGGTCATTCGATTGGTCTTGCACTACTTGTAATATCCGTAAAAGTCATTGATTACTAGATTCCACTTCTACCAATGGTCTTCCATTTGCTTTTGGCTTCATTTTAGAGTGTCAGGAGGAGTGTTGGCTTCGAACTCCTTGAACGCGACTTCCCAATATTTCTCAGTTTTTTGTCATAGCTCCACAAATAGAATCGGCTGAATTTAATAGCCATACCCCAAAAGTAGTCTTTTCTCGTCATCGTTCCATACATGTTTTCCCTTTCTGGATGATGTAGCGGAGTGGTAGAGGTAAAGGACCTTCAATTGCGAGCAGGATGGAGTTGGAATGCTATAGAGAGCATTTCACTGCCAGGGAAAGAAATGAGCCAAGCCGCAAGTACGGGAGCCATTACGAGCAGGAACATGGGCGGTAGAGTGATCAGGAATGCACATGGGAGCAGAGCGGCCCGTGTGAGTGGTGAGAATAGGAAAATCGGTCTATTTATCGTCGTCCTCTTCAACCTCGGTCTCTTCGTCTTCGTTTTAGTCAGGTTGATATCTAAAATCTAACGATTTTTCAGTTGGGTTGTAATTGGTGTGTGAAGGGTAATATGAAAAAGTGGATGGTACAAATTGTGGTGTTTGAGAATCAAGAACAAAATTCTTACCAGTGTATGGTGACATCAACAAATTCTTCGTCAAAGAGACGTGGATATCAGACATTTTGGTGAATGTTGGGAATTTGGGAGAGAATAGAGAATTCTCAATTCTTTGAACTTAAAAGCAAAAAATGTGGATTAAAATAGCGGGAAAGATGAATTTATTAAAAGATGAAAGGGAAAGAGTCATTCATTGCTTTTCTGCTCTTGAGAATAAAATAACCGTTGGCTGAACAAATAAGTTGACTTGTTTTTTTAGAAAAAGTCATTCATTGCTCTTTTGCTCTCGAGTCAAATATATTTCAACATGGATGTCACGCAATGCATTCTGATTGGACCGAACAAATAAATCGACTTGTTTTTAGATCGACGTATGATTCGATTCAAACATAGACGCGTCATAATCAACTCAAATAAATCAACCTTATAATAACGATCTATTCGAATATCTATGCAAGTCACATGAGAAGAAGGCAAGATGCTCTCACTCAACTTCTACACAGTGTCACTAGCAAAGGTTTGTTGAGCAGACCCTTTTCTGATCCAATCATATCTCTACACGTACCTTATTTTAGTTTATTTTTAATTTAAAATATATTTGTCTCACTGTCACTGGAATGCACTACAGTACCATTTTCTACCGAATACAAAGGACTCGGCATTTCTGGTTTGCAGACCATAATTGAGGGGAAGAAGAGGGCCAAGGTCAAGATCAATCAGAGCTGAGAGAGATGGGTATTTTGACCAACAGAGTTGAGAGGGACGAGATCAAGCCTGGAGACCACATCTACACTTACAGAGCCGTCTTCACTTACTCTCACCATGGTACTTTTTCAATTTCCGTTTCTGGATTCATTCTCTCTAGTTCAGCCAATGCGGGCTCTTGATTGGGGTTTTCAGTATCTGGGTTTTAATTTTGTGCTGCTGGGTTATTCTCATTTTGTTTTGTTTATTCTGTTTCTGGGTTTCCCCAGATACATGCAATGTGGGTTATCTTTTTTTAGCTTAACCAGATGTCGTCGACTTTGAATCCTACTATGTTTTGTGTTTGTTTCTGTGAATCACTTGATTCAGTTGCTGAATTGTTCAAGTCTGTCAAAATAGAGATTTCCCATCAATCTCTTTCAGTATGATTTCTGGAAATTGACTCCCTTTCTATATCTTTCCTGTTAATTTAGGATATGGGTTCTTTGTCATATCATCTTACTATCTAGGAGCTAAGGTCAATTGAAGTTGACAAGGAAAACTGGACACCCAAAAAGTATGGTAATTATTTTGAATGGATAAGACTGAAATCCCCTTCTTGGGGTGCATTCATCATTTTGACCGTCTTTCTAGAGGTACACAGAGAGCAGATTGATAGATCTATCACTTGGGCTTAAGACTCCAACTTGTTATAGAAGAACTGGTAAAGGAATAAAAGCTCGATCTCTAGTTTTTCAGAGTTGAGTTTTTTGTCCTAATTAATGGATCTTTCCTTACCTTCTCAATAAATATGACATAGAAGCACCAAACTATAGAACAGAAAAAAGTTGGCATTTTTGTTTGGTGAGGTATTGGAGGGTATTGTTTTGGTACTTGAATTTTATTGATGTTGAAACATGATGTGCCAAATTAGAGTTTCAAGTATCATTGAGATAATTATAGTATATAACTTAGGTGCTGCTTTTGCCTTCAGTAGAATGATGCACAAAACTGAGCCTTATGTGAAAGGGTTTTCTATGAAAAACTGTTAGGTTTGTATCTTACACTTGTAAGTGGTTCCAGAATTCTGAAACTACAGAGGAGCTGAAGCTCTCCTTTGCCAAACCTGACTATTCCATGTGGCTAAATTGCCAAAACAGCGCTGCCTTCAACATGCGTTTCTGCATATGTCATACTTCATGATTACTACATATTCTTCTTTGCCAAATATTGCCATCTATTTTAAGTCCTAATACATTTGAAAGTTTCCCTAAAATATTCATCTGAGTATATTAAGCCGGCTTCTTGCAAAATATCATCTGTAGATTTTCAAAGAGATCAGATTCATTGAAATACACAAATGTCTGAAAATAGCTAGTTCAATAAAATGATCAGAACACTTTCAATGGGCTAGTAACAACTATGGTCATCATTTTGCCAAGAGTAAATAGCTCATGTCTTATCTTATTGAGTCTCCCTACTCAGCTGCATATTCATATAGTCTTTGTCTTACCTTCTTACATATTCCTTCTCAAGTACATTAAAACAAAGGTTTCTTTATGGTTACAACAAGGAAAAAAGTGAATGTTGATGGGGGTAAAGGTCTACTGTTATGGCTTGTTCTCCGCATTAAACAAGTGGCAAGACTAGTCAACCCATTATGTGGAAAATCTAATGATAATATCATGGCCATTGGTTAAGTAAAATTTGCTTATGTAAAATATTACAGGTATATTTGTGGGCGGAAGCAAGGTGGTTCATTTCAGGCCCGAGCGTAGCCTTGACTCAAGCAGCCAATCTTCTGATTTCTATGACTCATCATCAGATCAACAATCTTCCTGTCCTATCTTTCCTGACTGTGGATTCAGGCAACCCAACAGCGGGGTATTCCTCTCTTGCCTGGATTGCTTTCTTGGAAGAGGCAACCTGTACTGCTTTGAATATGGGGTCACCCCTTCAGTGTTCCTTACAAGAGTAAGAGGCGGGACCTGCACCACTGCCCCATCTGACCCCACAGAGCTAGTCATTCACCGGGCCATGTATCTTCTCCAAAATGGGTTTGGGAACTATGATGTGTTCCAAAACAACTGTGAGGATTTTGCCCTGTACTGCAAAACGGGCCTTCTGCTAGCAGACAAGCTTGGTGTTGGAAGAAGCGGTCAAGCATCGTCTGTCATTGGCGCTCCATTGGCTGCTCTTCTTTCTTCTCCTCTCAAGCTGCTGATGCCAAGCCCGGTGGGCGTGGCTACAGTCACAGCTGGGATGTACTGTATGAGCAGGTATGCTACTGATATTGGTGTTCGAACAGATGTTGTCAAGGTGGCTGTGGAGGACTTGTCTGTGAACCTGGGCTGGGACGCGCTCTGTGAGGAAGAAACCGTTGAGGAGAGTGAAGCATCAAACAACATGCAGATTGTTAGGTGACATGAGTTTCACTGTTGTGCAAATCAAACACATATGATGTTGGTATTGACATCAATAAGTAACCTCTATGTACTTTAAAGTTCTTGGTACAATCACTATATACTATTACTAGGTTGATTAAGTGTGCAAGAATATTGAAAGTATTTGCTCCATCTGATTGCTGTAACATAATAAGTTCAAGTGTTATGGTTTCTGGATCTTCATTGTACGAGACATTTTAGTGTTTCTGTTAGTAGCAGGGTATTGACATGGAAGGCTAAAGATGCAAAACAATTCTCCTTTAATGGCTCCCAGAGCTCAGCAAAAGTGACAGGTGAGAATTTGAATGATACATGACAGAAGTGAAATATGAAAATTAATGTGGCCCAACATGCATATATTACTCATGGAAAGTGGAGCAAGGTTGGTGCTTTACCTGGTGTAATGCAACAACATTTACTTTCACAAGGCCAATAAGGGAAGCCATGAATGGTGTGTATTGTTCAGATTCTTGTGTTGGTGCTCCTCTGCTCTAGTATTTTATTAATCATACATGCATTTTATTATTAAACTTTGCTTCAACAGGTTACAGGAGGAGAAACTGGAGAGGACAGACCATATATGGGTTCTTTATAGCTACCTAAGTTTGACTTTTGGCCATGACAGCAATTGATTGGAAGATCAAGACCCCTTTCGTTATTGGTTATACAGATATTTATGAACCAATCATATGTGTAATATATGTTTGTCATGTTGACGATGATGATGAACTCAGAGGTCCTTGAGGTTGGATCCTAGTGCCTCTGGACAGCTTCTTCTTGTCACCAGCAGCAACACTGAAGTGTGCTCGTCGAGCGAGCTCCTCTACAGCGTCCACAGATGTTACGATCCTTGCTGATATCTCAATCAACATGGAAACAGCTGTGGCCAGTGGAACAATGCCCATGAGAGAGTCACTGGTGATGACAAGCAGTCCTGGAGGAAGTAATTTCAGCGCATTCTTCAGTTCTTCGACAGCCACATTCATCTCCATGACCGAGTTTTCTATTTTGGATGGTCTCTTCATGGTTTTCATGGTCGTTGCCAGCTCTTTCAGGATGGCCGAGGACTTGGAGCTCAGTGTCTTGCTTGCATCTTGCACATGCTTCTTTAGGTACTCTGGTGTCTGGCAAATGGCGTTTATCAACTGTGAGTTGGAAAGTCTAGTTATGAAAGTATAAAAGTGAAAGTGAGATTATACTTGAATGTGTGAGTCGACGCAACCGTTAAGAGTTTCAATGCAATAAGCGCAGCTGCGCAATGAAGCTCCAACGATCAGATATTGTTTCCATGGATGTCTGAACTTGAACCTTCCATGTGCCGGTTCCCATCTCGCAAAGTTGGCCTGTTCAATATACTTACTTTTTTCAACAATTAATTATGTTGACTTGCAAAACATCCACATTAGCTTAAGTTACAAACTAATTTACCATGCTATCTTCGGCTGCCTTTGAATTAAGTAGGCATTTGTAGCCTTGTATTTTCTTGCTAGCATCATCATTTGTTGAAGCATTTTCTTCTTGGAAGTATTCAGTCACACATCCTGAATTCACAAAATATGACATTTTTTTGGAACGAAAAGAATACTTATATTGTTTAAATACTGTGCTTACCATCTAATGAATCAGCAAGTGCTTCGAGGTTCTTAGTGATGAGATTATGAAGCTCAGAGCCTGCATAAGTGGGATATAAGAGCATGCTTATGATAACACAGATGGAGGCTCCAATGGCAATCGTTGAAAGTCTCTGGTGTGCCAATTCCAACAATTTATCCGCTCTATATCCCGAAACCACCACTAAGCTGAAGGTCAGGATGAAGATTAAAGCACCGTAATCGAACCGGGTTTTCACACTCGGAATAAACCGAGAAAAAGTTGCTGCTGTAGCTGCACTCAAATCCAAGACTAATCAACAATATGTACGTATTTCAGTATATATAAATGTTCACGTGAGATTCAAGTGTACTTAGAACAAAAAGGGAGATTCCAAGAATGACAGGCTCGAGCTGAGCCCCACAGTGATCCGCGACCCAGTTAACTCCAACTCCCAGTGATCCAGCTAGAAACGTCCCCGTCGCTCTGTTGATGCATTTGCTTAATGTTGCACCTGTTGATTTTCATGAACATTAATCGTTGTTGTTGTTGTAGAAAACATTTTGTTTGTATTCCTCCCCGACGGTGTACTCGAAAACGACCACAACGGTCATGACAGCCCACATGGCATTGCCGCCAAAGCCATCGTAGAGAGCCCTCACGTAGTACAAGAGCGACACAAGAAAAAGAGCAAGCCCTACTTTGGTACCATGAATCACCTTCTTAGGCTCGGCAACAGCTATGCCCCAAGCCTTGTCCAAAAAGCCCCATACCTTCCCTTGAAACCCTCCGACCAATCCCTTCAACGGCCGCCAGAGTTGAGGCTCCGGCAACAACACCTTCGATGTCCCATTGCCTATGTCCACCCTCCATTCCATGATATTATTTGTCTTGGAAAAAGAAAAACAACTAACAAGACCGAGTACAAAGGGGTGCTATATTACATATTAGCAGCTCGATATATATAAACGGGTTCGGGATCTTTATATTTAAAATTTACACATCCGTAGGAATTATAATGGAGTTGACGTACTAAAAATAATAAGTGACGATGACATAACAAAGTCAAATAAAAGGTGGAGAGGTAGAGATAACATATATGGCCTAATCAAATGAGAAGATATATATTACTTTATTTTGTGAAAATGTAATGGCATAATTAGTGTAGGTTGGTATATATATAAACAAATTAGTGTAGGTTGGTGGGTTTGGTTTATATATAATGAATATGCTTATGTTCTTTAAATGGTTGTCATCATTAACGACGAGAGGAGCATTTTATGTTAAAGGGGGAGAGAGCCTCCAAGTGCTTAATACGTGGATCACAAAAATTAGAATGTTAATTGATCATCCATTAAATTGAATTTGTATTGATTAAGAGGAAGTTAATTAACTAAGTATTTTCTTTTCTCTAACCTCCCCCGATAACATCTTTCTAATGTAATAACATTTGACATTTTATGTGTATTTATACGCTGTCAGACATAAATTAATTAAGGAGAAAACAAGGGAAAATTAGCAAAAGGATGCGAGACAAGTGTACCTATATCCAGCCAGCTTTTCAAAATTAAGCCCAAACACGACTCTCTCCATCTCGTATAATCTGGATATATCTTTTTCGTGTCAGTATCAGAGTGCTTTTTCAACGAGGAGGGATACAAATAATTTTTCTAGACTAGTAAATAGGAATGCTAACGTAAAATAATACTTACTTCAAACTGCTCAAACTATATACACATAAAATTTAAAAACTCGGGAGAAAATGTTGCACATATATATAGAGCTCTCTCCCGTTCATTGTGAATGAAGCGAATCCTACACAACTTCATCATGTTGAGTTCAATCGGAATTGGTAAATTTAATTATTCTACAAGAGATCTAAGTCATTACTTAAGATACCTAATTACTCATACATATATAGGCGACGTATGCATATAACTTAAGCTGCCTGTGTACCTACATAGACGAACGCTAGAGTGTCTATTTTGTTAAAAGAATAAGCCTATATGATTCAGGCTTATTTCATTATGACAATTTACAGTTAGGACGATGCAAGATTTTATTTTTACGTCGTCCAATCGACTATTTACATGACATAAATGTCGCCCAAGTAATCAATTTGTTACGTTGCCTAAGTAGCTTAAACGATATAGTTATAATTTAGTTGAGTTGTTTAAGCTACATCGCTTGGGTGACACAATCTATATACTACGTTGCCTAAATGCCTTAAACGATGCAGTAATTATCTTACATCATTCTGTCTCTTAATGTTGCATTGTCTTGGTGCCAACAAAATTTGAAATCGTGGAGTTTATGTAGTCTACACTTACTTGGATGACACAAGATATTAAATATTGTGTCGCACAAACAAGATGAATAAACTCGAACCATAGATCTTTGGGAGCTTATTTTCAGCAACTTTTTGAGATTTTAAGCTCCCACACTTCCTTCTAATCATATCACTATGTACTAACAATATTTAGAAAGTAAGATTTCCTTCATTTTTGGATCACAAATTGTTGAATCCAGCCTATCCAAATATATTTTAATTTATTTATCCGCAACTTCAATTTAATATATATTTTTTATAATAATAAAGAAAAAATGCATTATAATACTTAAAATCAAACTTTGATATTATTCTTGAACTTGTTATTTATTTTTGGAAAATCTAACATTTATTCAAGAACAGTAAAAAGAAGTTAAATACAAAAGTATATTCTCTCCAGACTTTTATTATCAGTTAAAAAACAAGTTAGATCCTATCAAAACCTCGATCTCCTTTGTCAAAAAAGAAAAAAAAAGCCAAGAATAATGATTGTAACATTTGAACTAGTTGTAAAAAAGTAAAGCATGGACAATTAATTACGCAATTCTCGGTTGACATCAAATAGACATTTCAGTGCCATGCTGCATAATAATGTTTGTTACAACATTAATGCAAATTGGGGTTGATTGAGAGAGGACCGAGGAAAGTACCTAGTTTCGTAAGGAATCGTACACCATCTAATTCATCTCCCACCTTCGTTAGTGCGTTTTTGGTCATGAAAAGCCATTATTAATAATGTATATATATATTCATTTTGTTTTGTTTTGTTTGCAAATCGAATGTTTGTAATGTACCTTATCAAGATTAACTAAGTGCTTGCTCCTCTTGTCTCTCTTGCTGGTTTAGTTTATGCAAGTTGTGTTACGTCCCTGTCTCGCCCTAACTACATTTACTCGATACAATCACATTATAATTTAATTCTACGTTTCTATATGTGGAAAATTTAGGTCATGATGTGTATATTTAAGATTGAGAGATTTTTAAACTTTTCTGTGATTACCCAAGCAATATTATTTCCATAGGAGAAATAAAATAATTCTACTTGGTACCAAGTGATGATGTTCGGTATTCATAGTCAACAAAATCATTTATAATGGACATATGTATCTAAGTATTTTGCAGTTCTTAACAAAACATTCTCCATTTAAAAAGTCGCTTCGAGTGTCAAAAATAGGCAATCTTGCTTACAATACAATGTAGCATATATGCAAGCCTTTAACAATATATATACTGAAACTATAGTGGGTGGGATAATGTATTAAAAGCTAAGGTTAAGGTATGGGCCTTCCATTGGTTGATGTGTTTTCTTCATTGAATTTGGTACAACACATATAGAGTTATAAACTATTCAATATCTTGAGATTTAGCTTTATAATGTATGTGCAAGTTTTTGTGGCATCTCCACTGAACAATATTGTTGTGCTGCATGACTTTTCCCACATTTTAACCCCTTTCTTTATCTTAATTTGTATATTTAAGTTTGTAATTTCATTTCTCAAAAATCTTCAGTGAACATAATGGATTGCATAAAAACACGAACCTATTGGAGTCCGACAACAGTTATAAACTAATTAATTTATCATTTTATGGTACTACTGCTCACCCATTTTACTGCTGAGCTCGGTATCACCATGAGCTTGTAACCAAGTGGAGCATCAACGTCGTTGGATTGCTGTTGGGCTTCACAAGTTGGGCCTCGAGGGCACCTCAACCAGCCTGCCCAATCCAAGTAAGATGTCGGACATTTCGGTTGGGCCTTTTTAAACCCAAACAAAACATGAGCAGGCCTAAGTCGATTAGACAATCATTTTTTTCTTCGGTTTTTGCTCTATAATATTTAATCTATTATTTTATACTTTGACATGTATCGAATTCATAAAGGTAAATAAACTGTTTTTGGTTAACCATTTATGTGAACTAAGTGAAAGGTTATTTGGAAGCCCTAAAATATTCATTATATAAAAATAAATTAAAGCATATATCTAAAAGATGATGTCATCCAATGCCATTGTGTTTTTCCTGAAAATCTGAAAATGTTATTTAAAATGAATGCTTAATTACCTTTAAAAAATGCATAGGACATATGAATCAAAGTCAGTATCAAAACAGTTCAATTTTTGAAAGATCAAAATAAAATAAAAGGACACAAGGTGAAGAAAAACAAAAAATAGAAGGAAACGAAATGGGGTTGAGACGGCGTCGTAGCGGGTTTGTCAGTGAGATAGATATTTTTCGTTCACGCACTCTCATTCTCATATTGTCATTAATTGAACAAAAAAAAAGTTTCTTTTGGATGTAGTTGAATTGCTGTCATAATTAGAGAGATAGATAGAGTTCCTGTAATAAATTCATATTAAGCTTCATTTCGATCGCCACGCTATCGTGTTGGTCACAAACTCTTGAGATTCTTTTTCGCGTTCGATATCGAAATCATCAATCAAGCTGAGTTTCTGCAAAATTAGGAATTGGGTTGGATTCAGATATGGCTAATTTGTATGTGAAGGCGATACCTCCGCCGGATCTGAACCGGAACACCGAGTGGTTCACGTACCCAGGCGTGTGGACCACCTATATCTTGATCCTCTTCTTCGCTTGGCTCACTGTTCTCTCCATCTTCGGCTGCTCCCCAGGCATGGCCTGGACCGTTGTCAATCTCGCTCACTTCGCCGTATGTTCCTCTTCTCCACTCTTTCGTTTCTCAATTCCCATGTGTTTGTATCGGAATTTGGTGGGTTGTTGTTGGGTGGATTTTTGAATTCTCAGCTCGGACTGGTATGTGATGGCTATTACTTTGTGGGTTTTGTCTTTTGGGGTTAATTTTGATCTGTGAACAATACCCATGTTGCAAATTTTTAGGGTTTTGCAGTTATATGCTAATTCCTGTGTGAGTGTTGCGTGAAGTTCCTTTTTTTTTTTTTTCTTTCTTTTTTTTCATTATGTGCTTGAGCTTGATTTGGCTTATAGGTGTATTTGCTTGTTGCCCATACGGTTAGGTATAATGCTCATCATCCATATAGTTCCCTTTTAGTTGTTCATGCTCTTTCAATTGTAATTTGGGAGTATATAGCGTAGCAAATGTTGTAAGCTTTTGATATTGTGTATCTAGCCAGTTTTCATTCATGTTTCTCCCATTTCATGTGATCCTGGTTTATGATATATATTGCCAAAGCATGGTTTGCCACTTGGATAGCTAACAGTTTATCTCTTTGGGTAGTAAAATCCTAATAATTATCTATCAGTAGATTGCACTTCAAAGAAATATGCGAACCAAAGAGAATAAGTGAAGAGGTCATAAAGAACACTGAGAATGTTGTCGTTGCACTTGTACATCATTCAAAACCAATTACGACTCTCAAAATTCTTCAAAACTCTATGTAGCTGGACTTCGTTTATTTAGGATTAAGTGCTGAAAGAGATTTGTTGCGGTATTCTCACAAGAAATACTGAAAGAGACAGGTGTCATCTGGATAAGTCATAAGTGTCATTAATGTCAGAGACTAAATGCTAGAAAGTTAAGAAAGTTATTTTTTTTATCAGAAGAAAGTTAAGAAAGTTGTCATAGGTTGTTTACTGCAGAAAGAAAAACTTCATTGGATATTATTCCTCGTGAATGTATCATTTTCACCTTTTTCATTTGTTCACCATTATTTCCCCCAATGAAGTGTGGAATGTAACCTATCAGTTTCTATTCTCCTACTTCCTCATTTTGGGTATATTGCTTCGTCATAAATAATACTAGTAGTATAGGTGGTTTGAATGCACAAACAAAAATATATATGCTTTATGCGTAAACATATATGTGTGCATGTAGACAGGCTCTGCTGTTTTAAAAGTAATGTCTGTGCTTGTCTAGTATGGCTTGCATCTTCCATTGTGATTTCATGCAATGTTTCAGGAGAAGTCAATTTGAGAATGCATTTTGTACCTTTTAATAGGTTGTGTAATAAACCTAGGTTTGTTTAAATTAAGACTACTCAGATTTGTGTAGATGTTGTGAATTCATCTAGCTAGATTGTTTAATAATTGACTATAAATTAGCCGACCCCCCATCTTTTGAATTGATTTGGTTGTTTAATAGGTACTTCGGACCGATGGTGATTTTACTTAATGTTGGAACTTCGTTGATTGAAATTTAATTTGTTTGGATGTTTTTCACTGTGTGTATGTGTTTTAATTTTTTTTATTTTTTGAAGAATATTGATATAACAAAGATAAATGACGAGGTACTTTGCCTAACTAAATTTGAGTTTTGGTTCATTCCCTTCATTTGTATCTGTTCATTATGAAACGAATTCCAGAAATGAATGGTGCATATACTTACACTTTGTTCTCCCCTAGCTGGATTCGCGGTGAACTCTATTTTCTTCATTGATGTTCCTTTTTATTGCTCTGGAATGATCCTGAGACTGTATATTCAATCTTTTCTTTTGCCAAAATTGTCCATATCCTTGAAAAAAATCGTGTTTTACTTCGTGGTATCATAGTGCATCAATTCAGTAGTTTATCCAATGCAATTATAAATACAAATTCAGTAGAAAAACAAAAGCACATTTGCTCAATGAATGAGGAAAAGGATGGTGTTATTGAGAATACAAGTCCAAGGGAAAACTTCTATTAAATTCTCATGGATATAGGGAGCGAGAAGCTTGCAACATTCCTACTTGATAGCGTAATTTGTAGATGTAATTTGGAGATTCAAACAAACATGGTAGATTAAAGCCAATCTTTTGAAAGGTTTTTGAGGCGTAGGTGCCTGGCCGAGCCCCAAAATTGTTAATGTGTGGTTCTTTGTTCGATGCTCAGTTGACTTTCAAAAGATGTGGTATATCCAGCACAATGAGCCTGTATTATGGATTTTATTTTCTAGTGACTAGTTGAAGAAGGCATCAAAGCTTTTAGACTACTGTTAGTGGTTTACAAATAACTTAGTAGTCTCTTGATTGAGGCTGAATGTCTTGTGTTTTGCATTAGTATGCTTGGTGTGAGACTTAATCTTGTAGTAAATACATTTATTTATAACCTTAACTTAGATATTCATTTGTTTTTTTATCTTTTTCCGTTCCTATAGAATGACTGAGGAATGTGTATCCAAATTCAGGTTACTTATCACTTTTTCCACTGGAAGAAAGGAACTCCATTTGCTGATGACCAAGGGATCTATAATGGGTTGACTTGGTGGGAACAGATAGACAATGGAAAGCAGCTGACACGTAATAGGAAGTTCTTAACTGTAGTTCCAGTAGTACTGTAAGTTCAATTGTTTCACATCTTGGTGTATGCTTAAAATTGGATATGGATTGAATCTAAAAATGCTATAGCTTTTCATGAGTTATGTCAGTGTGATATCTTTATGTATGATTATGCATGCTGAGTAATAGTTGTATTGCTTCATGTTCTTGTAATTATATGATTATGTGCATGCTGAGATAAAAGTAACATCTAATTACCAGGATTACTTGATGTTATTAGGGAACTTTGATCAACAAATTGCTTGAGTTTTTTTCTACTTTATAATTATGTATTTTATTCTGTCAGGTACTTGATAGCATCACATACAACGGATTACCAACATCCGATGCTGTTTTTCAACTCTCTTGCAGTGATTGTGCTAGTTATTGCCAAGTTCCCCAATATGCACAAGGTCCGGATATTTGGAATCAATGCAGACAAATGAGTCTTTAGGCATTCATCATCTCTGATGAGGTTTTACTGTTTATTGCTTGATTGAAAGGCCAATGATCCTTCTTATGTTCTGCTAAAATGTTATGTGGTTGTACAGATCAGAACTGGAAGGATGTTTGAATATGTAATGTTTAATGCCACAATGTCTTTCATTAGTCCTCTTTGGTGGTGCTTTGGAAGTGATTTTGTTTAAATGAATTATTATAGAGATGTATTGTGCAATTGTCACTTTGAGTTTTGATATTGCAAGATTTTTATTGAGATTGATTTAAGTAACTACTCACCTAGGCTTAGTTAGGGTTGAACAATGGTAGGTTTGGTCAGCTTTTTACCATTTTAAAATATGAAGGGATTGATTTTCGGAAAAGAAAACAGACTAAGTCTGATTTAGTGGGTGCTCCATGTTGATGATTGTCAGTCCTTATAGAACTTTCTCTCGATCGACTTACAGAACCGTTCAACAAACTGATCGTCTCCACGAATTAGCTCCGTTGATTGGTAGAGCTAACAAATTATCAAGTGTTCATCCTCTTCCTTATTCCACCTCACGGTAGGGATGACTAGTCTGCCACCTCGTCTTGGTGTCTGGCTCCTTCCTCGTCCAGTTGATGCTTCTTCCTCTGGTTACGAACTTCCTCGTCTGGATGAACGTTGACGAGGTTGGAGGTCGGCCTCAGGATCGGTCGCCTCGTCTTCTTGACCGGGATAGTAGTCCTCATAGCCGTAACCGGAATAAGCCTCCCGACGGACTCTTGCGTTTCTGGGATGATTTCATTAGGAAACACTTCGAAAAACGGATCGAATTAGGAGCGACCCGGTTCGGAAAGATCACTACGAGTGTGAGGCATGGTTGAAGGACGAGAGAATTTGGAGAGACATTTGAGTATAGAGAATTTTTTGGAGAGGATTTGGAGAATGGATGGTGTGTGAGGGTATAAGAGTGTGAGTATTTATTAGGAACAAAATTAAGATTTTTAATTTAATTTTTTAAGTCTAACGACACTTTTTTTTTTACATCACACACCACGTGTCAAGCAGCAATTTGTCCGCACACCATCGGAGGCTATCTATCCGCGATCGGCAACCCATCTCCGATATCCGGGGTCACTTCCCGCCCTCTAATTTTCCCCACCCGCTACTCATACTTCATAGTCTCCCGGCTGGCCTCCGGCCTCTAGTAGGCCATCGAAAGCCTGATTGTGAAGGCCCTAATTAAGTCATGCTTGTAAAACTTGACTTTTTTACGATAGAGATACACGGCTTGGACATATATTTCCTATCATGTAAAAGCCTATTGACACGTTGACCAAACCGTACTGAACTTATAAATTGTGGATAATTCAACCAATTTTTGTTGTGTATTATACATGACAATTCTTTCTCAATATGTTGTGTATGTCACGTTATGATGTAATATAGAGATACCAAATTAAAAAGATTGACGTTTTAATTGTACATCTAGATTTTACGTGATCTCTTCAAAATAAATTTTATCATATATATTTTAACAAAACACTTATATGAGATCATGAAATATTTAATCATCGTGTTTGCAAACGTATAATAAATACAACACACAAGAACTATATATACAGGATCAAGATAGACATAACGCCCAACACGACCTATTGAAGACCAGGACAACATCCTAGCTGCGCGGATCTTATAGAGAATATAGGTTTATGACATCTAGTCGTTTCACATATATTTTTCAGTACTGAATCTATATATATCAAGATCCTATTTGTGTAAAAGTAAGTTTTTTACTGTCTGATTTCTCACTTTTGTGTTATATAGTTTGTTTAATTCGAAGAGAAGATTTTGACCAAACCTTACCTTAACTAAGTCTTGTAACAACATCAACATCAACGTTAGCAGGCCAAACAAGTTGTCGACAACATCAACTCCACCGCATTAAATTATAAGTTCAAAGAATTAAGGTTCCAAATTTTCTTACGACCTTAATTTTTGTTTGGGCCAAATTCATACTTGTTATAGCAAACGGAAAGTGGGGATGCAATATTGGTTGGGATAGCCACATACTTATCTTTCTATGGTTGATTTATGAAGTATATATAATCAGAGCCCGTCATTATAAATTATAAATAATTGGATTAAAATGGGATTAGGTAACGTTCTGTTGTAGCAGGTAAGCTGCTGAGTTTTAAACCATTTCCTTTTTCAATTCCATTTGGAGTTATCTACACAAAATTTCATTTATTTCCCTACCTAGGTCATAAGTTTCCTAATTAGTCAAAACAATTTGGAACACAACAATTGATCTAATATAGCTTCCCGATATTCCACAAAACCTTCATGCGTGCATGGAAAATTCATGATATCATGACAACAACATAGCAACCAATGCACTTAGATTTTGACAAATCAAAGACACCATTTTTTTCAAAAACCCAAGTAATATTCGAAGAAATCAGTATAATAATTAGTACGAATTCCAAATACACACAGAAGAGTAATAATTAATAATCTTTGGGCGTCTCACAAAGTTCCTGTGATAGAAGAAACAATGAATAGAGGCCATAAAATATATGCCTGCCTATATTCACCCCTTCTTCTACCTTCATGTCACCACACCCTCATAAAGCCAAACCCTAAATGTGATCCTACTTATTGGAACCCAATACATAACGAAAAGGAAGTGAAAAGAAAACATATATATAACTAGTCTTCATATATATTAATCCCAATTTGTAGCATTACCATGATCCTCCACCACCCTGAAGCATTCCATTCCAGTGCCTATTAGGATTAATAGTCCCTTGGCCCTTGTCTTGATCTTGATGATCGGCCGAGGCCCCAAGCTGTTTACTAAAATCCCCAAATGGGAAGAAAAGCCTTCCTGCACCGTTACTCTCATACCTAGCATTATTTGCAAGTGGGAAGCTGAGCTGTGCTGGCTTGAAATCTTGCATGGTGAAGCCAGCAGCTGATGCTGATGCTGATGCGGAGTAGAGAGTGTTGGAGTCCGGCATCGGCATCGGCATTGGAATGAATGAGTTCAACCCCCTGCTAGCAATCCCCGTCCTGAGAAGGTCCAGAGCCGACGCTGATGATGAAGAAGCCGATGTGTTATTGTGCTGGTTGTTGCTTTCATGGTTCTCCATTTTGGGAAAGCTCCCTTCAAAGGACAGGTTAAGGTCCTGACCGGAGAGGTAGGTCTTGTTAGGGTTTGGGGGCAGTGATGATGGTGGGTTGAGATCAGGGAGCTTGTACGAAGATGTTGTTGTTGATGGCCTCTTGTTCTTTCTAGAACCACCGCCCACCGGAACATTCCGGAGGGACCCACCATTAGTCCAGTACCTTCTGCAACCCTTGCAGAAGTATCTTGGTTGGGTGAGGCTGTAATTGTTGTAGTAACAAAACTTGGTGTTGGTGGATTTGCACCTTGGACAATTCAGCTGCTCTTGAGGCCTACTTGCTCTCCTCTCTCCGCCAATTGCCCTATTTGTCTGATCTTGGTGATGGAGCTCATTATTATGATGATCCATTGCCTTCATCAAACCAACATCCTAGCAATATACAACAAATCCAATATCAAAACATAACACAATATGTGGAGAAAGCAAACTCTAATAAATTGACAACCCATTTTTTTGCTTTCTCTTTACATGTCCTAGACTTATATGGAGAAAAAGGAAAAGAACAAAAAATAATACCTTTCTTCAAATTCTCTATCATGAAAACACATATATATATATTAACTGAAAAAAGTGATCAAGAAAACAACATAAATACAAGGGTATATAACACCTTTTCTAGCTCATTCCATTCCTTCACCAGTCATCACATGAGCACAAAAGGTATAAAAGGAAAAAAGAAAAAGAAAAAGAAAATTAAAGTGAAATCTTTTCTTTCATATGTGGAGTCTAGATCAAACTAAACCTGAAGGATTAACATGCACGGAAACACAAATATATATCAATCAATCATGAAACTGAAGTACAGAAAAGCCCACAAAACAATCATATATTATATGTCATTTTGGAGACCTATGAACCCTAATAACTCATAGCAAAGAAACCGAAAATACCAACCTGTGGCCATTGAGCAGTGTCCATGAAACCAGAAGAAGAAGAAGAAGAAGAAGCTAGGTGAGTTCTAGAGAGAGAGTTAACGGTGGTCTTTTCTTGGTTTTTGGTGAAGAGAGAAGAGAGAATGTTTTGAGAAATGGCTTTATGAGTTGGCTTTATTACTTTAGGGAAAAGGAAGATGTGTTGGTTTTCTTGCAAAAATATTAATTAGCCCGGAGTGATGTTTTATTTATTTATAATAATGAATAATTAAAATGGTGATGAGATGGGAATTTTTGTCTGAATATAAAGAAATAGTAAAAAGGAAGTGGGTGGAATGATGAGTGTGTGGGGAGGAGTGAGTGGGTTTCTATCTTTTTGACCCAATAACGGGGAAAGTCTTGATTCGTGTTCTCTCTCTCTCTCTTTAGCAAAACCCAGTGGGGTTTGGATCTTCTTTGCCTTCTCAAAAAGATTAGATTTGATTGCATTTACATGTCTTCAATCTATTTTCTTTTCTCTTTCCATGTAACTTCCCATTCTTTGCTTTCCAAGACCACACAATTAATCAATGTGTTAATTTCACATTTCATTTGATACCATGCATGCATTTTGCCCTCCATAATTTATTCCATTTATGTTGTTTTTAACTCTTATATAATTTAATTATTTAGTCGTTGAATTTAGATTGTTTTCCATGTTATGTCATTTTTTATTGTTTTAGTGTCAGCTTCGGTTGGATTATGGTATTAGTTTAGGTTAAGTTCTGATGTTAGACTATGTCTGGTTTAAGTGTATATTCATTGTGCTTCAGGTCCTTACATTTAAGTTTAGTATGGTCGTATGCGGCACGCGAGCTAATGTTTAGTGAGAAGCTGGTTGCAGGAAGTTTCTCTCCGCCAAATCTAGTTTTTGGGAGGGCTTTTGTCCTGCTCGTTCAATAGTTGTTATCTATATCTTATGATTGATATATAAAATTTACGACACTTTATTTAAAAAAGAAAGAAAGAAAGAATGTTTTCCATGTTTGTTTAAAATAATTAATTTATTATAACGACAAACTGATTTTCTTTAATATCACAAATTCATATACTATCAAACATTTCATTTTATTCATTAGAGTTGATCAAGACGGACAATATTTCTTTTTAAAACCCATGTTTATCTAAGCTATTGATAGATGCAAGAAGAAACTTGTTTCGATCATGTTGAGAAGATGTTATCTCAGCAAATCCATACGAAGAAGGATAAAGAAAAACTATGTTTTACACAGTTGATGAACTCGAATTCGAAGCGATGAAAGAGTTTAGGTATAAATTGGAGGATGTTCAATGAGATGATAGTGAGGTTAAAGTTCAATTAGTACACAATTTGTTTGAGATGAAGGCTTCAAATCAAAGTAGAGTTTGATAGTGACGATTGCGATGATGAACTTGTACCATGGAAAGTAATTATATTATATGTGAGTGTAGCAGACGTAGTGAGCAGTGAAGGAAATGGAAAAAGAGAAGACTGAGTGAATGATGAAATTGAATATGTGACTACATAACCAATTAGTGGTGATGAAAGACCCTCTTGTGATAACCTATGAGAAGGGTTTTGTTGAACTATATTTATTGTGGAGGACTTTAATTCCGAAGGTATTGGTTTTCACCTTTTGTATCTGGATACTTGAATGAATATCTAATGCGGTCGTGACTCCATAATCCCTCACAGATCTAGGTGGAATCTCTTCCTTGTGGTCTAAATTAGTCATGTCAACTTCTTGTCTTAAGTTCCCTAACGTTCTTCCTAAATCCGAGTCACATGGAATCAACCTCGCACAAGAAGAAGATCTTGCGAGATGTAGTCGAGACAGAATGAAAGCGTCGATGTCAAGGAAGAACCAGCGCTCCGCATTATGCGTTCCGCACAAATCAGGGGCAGACACATGGGTTAAGAAAAAGCCGTTGCAATGCCTCTTTTCAATGACTCTTTTTTATTTCAAAAAATACTCTTCAACGACTTTTTTTTCCTTCCGAAAATGCCTTTTAACTCATTCCTATAAATGGACCCTCCTATTTCCAACATCCTCCACACTGTTTCCCCAAAAAAAACTTTGATTTTTTCTTCGACTCAAACCAAATAAACTCGTCTTCCTAATCTTCTCTAAATATATGTCCCCCATAATTTCCGACCCCATTGGAATTGCATCAGAACAACATTACCCAATTTGGGATCCAGAGCTTCATGGGTTTGCAATCTCCAAACCATTTCCAAATTCCCTTCAACCTATTCCAAACGCCAGACTTGTTCAGCATACGAGGCTCCGATGGTACACTATCATCCCCATCTGATAGGAGTTGATTCGTGGAACCAAATAACTTTGATGCAGACGTAGACGTAGACGATCACGAAGATGAAGACAAGTAGCTTGTAGCGAAACAGCCTTAACTTGATCCAAAACCGACGAAGACTGTCTAGATAACGTGGATTCATAACCTCGAAAATATCCCGTTTTATGTTTGACTACGCAACTCAATCGATATAATCAATAACAACAATAAGAAAGATGATGAGTACTAGAATGATGCTGCCCAACAATACAACCGGTAATTGGGGAGATTCAATTGCTCTTAACATTTTAATTATTAATTTCAATTTTTAGACGGGGAAGCATAACTAAAGGAACGAGAGTAATTGGTATGGCAAGTTATGAGAGAGCCGACAAGGTCAATAAAAGCAACTTGCGCGGGACCCAATTAATGGACGATACAGGGCGAAGGAGAAAATGACCTCTATAATAATATGTTATTTATTAATTGGTGCCCTCTTTTATTCCCAACCAAAAAGAAAACAATAAAGTAAAATAAAGTCGATGTTGATTGGGACACGAACGGGTTTGAATTCCAGCAATCAGCCAAAAACAACTGAATCTCACTTGCAATTTCCTTAACATCGCTTGCTTGATACTGAGTTTCTAAACATAACACACCAAACTTGTTGACCAATTTCCCCTGTCTGCCCCATTGATGGACCAAGAATTTTGAATAATTAACAAGTACCTGTATCGGGACATTTAAAACAAGTTTCACATCCATCAAATAAAAAAGAGTTTCTATATGAAGAACTTTTTATTCAAATATTACAAAAAAAATCATCTAAAATTATGATTTCTTACTAGTTTTAAGAAGATCAGAATATAATTAATTTGGACGTACTTACATAATACAAACCCAAAAATTAAAGTCAACTTTACAAATTTTGACTTCGCTTGATATAACATAACTAATATTCTAAAAGTTAGATTTCAATATTCTAAAATATATTTAAAGATGTAAATTAGAACATCATTTTATATAAGTTTATATCTACAATCAGTCTTTCGAGATTTTTAAGAAACATATATAGCCCTAGCTAGGTTGTTTTTTCTTTGATGTATTGCCATTTGTTGCGTACTTATTTACAAGTCGACGTAATTAATGCCATATAATGACAACGAAAAATAAATATAGATATCTTAAAAAAAAAGTTAATTTCTTCTTCTTAATTATTAAAAAAAAAAAAAAGCACAAATGTAACATTGTCATTTTCAAGTTTTTGGATTCCACGTGAATATATATATTCACTAAAAAGATATGCTCTAACTAGGTTGTTTTGTACTTATGAGGATTAGTTCAGTGTCACTAGCCTTATAATTAAACCCTTGACAGGTTGAATCGAGGGCTGCACAAGTTTGATTAAAGATCGAACCTTGGGCGTAGACTAAAGAACATAAACGGATTGTATTATATGATTTCTGATACATCCCGCTCTATCCCTCAAGTCGATCACTCATTGATGGTTTCTTTCCTAATGCATCATAGTGATCCAAGTTCACCATAATGTCTTTACAGTCTATATGTTAAGTTTTAAAGTTATTTCTTCCATTGAATTAAAAGAATATAGAATCCGTGAACCTTCATATATATAGCCCTTTACAAAACTACACATAAACACCCGTCAACTAGCCAACATGATTCTTATATCACTTGTAGATAAAAACCTTGTAACAATGACAATAATAACCCTAGACTATCAATCGAATTCGTGAAAATGAATCGACGTGATTCAATCCACAACGAAGACAACGAAGACCGATACCCAGATCAACACATCAACACAAACCTAAAGACCTAATTGATAATTGCAAATGCCAGAAACTGGAGGAATCAACCAAACAAAAAATAAAGCTTAGAAACCAAATTTAATACAATGGCATACGTGATTCGTGATAGCGACGAATTTCTTTGTAATATCCAATAAGCAATCTAAGATGTACAAACACAGTTCTCTATTTCGCAATACAAATCCAGAATGCACAAAAGAAAATCTTATCTCTTGTCATCGATAAAATAACTCCAAGAATCGCCTGAATATGTTGGTAGCTGCCTTCCCTTGCTCATGTCCTTTATCGAGAAACTCGAAGCAAAAAACAAGATCCCTTTGTAACTATTCTTGCTAGTTGAACCACCCAGGAAGAAGACGAAAGAGCAAGACCCTTTGATATGCTCCTTTTCTTCACCATGTTATAGCTCCCGAATAGAAACCAGAGTGTTACCCATCGACAACAGCAAAATCAACAAGTCAAATCTTGATTTCTGTCAATAAAGACCACGCCTTTTTATTCTCGATCGTTTCCGCCGACGACACAAGAAGAACCCTTGATTCTTCTCTTTCCCGTAGTCATTGCTCCAAGCAAGAGAGGACCTCTTGCAATGTTGATCTTGTGGATATCAATAAGACCACTCCACCGAACTTGGAGATCTTGATCCCGCAGCCCTCAAAGAACTACTACGTTCTTGCCGTCGCCCCTCCCTATTCAAGTAATAAAGAAAACAAGGGTTCTAAGAAACATCATGGATTGGGCCTTGGTTCATTAAGTTACTGGCCTAAGGCCCGATTTTGGAGCCAAGTTTGCATAATTCAGCTACGAAATTAAATTAATGCTTTACGGATCAATTATACTTCTAAGGAAATTACACTTTATACGAGGGGTGCTCTTTAGCCTATTAACCAACTCGGTAGTACATTCCTCAGGTCGGTGGTCACCAATACGGTTGGTTTTTTCACCGACCGATGTTTGCCGATGTTCGGTAATAACCAATCCCGGCCCGCCACTTTGAGCCCTTTAATTAGGCTTCTATGTGGGTCAAAATTGAGACCCAAACCCATATTTTTGAATTTCCGATTCTTACCACTTAACTTTTGAAATCACTTGAAACCTTATCAAATTTTCTGTCGATTGAGATAGAGATCATGAAAATACGACATACCTATTTCTGCTCATGGGATTTTCTTGTTTTTGCCCCTTACACTTGAACAACGTAGCTCAAATATACAAAAAAAGAAGAAGAGAAATTGAAAGGAAGAAGAGAACTTGTGATCTATAACCAAGTCTATTAGAGCTTAATTGAGATGGGGGCGATTGGTATTGCTATTCATATTGTTTTCACAATAATTGGGGCGGTTTTAAAACTAGGGTATCCCTCATACCCGATCTGGGTGGGGACAAGGGCAGGAAAAACCTGTAATGTTCGAGGAACGGGGCACAGATCTAAGAGTCGGGGTAGGGACGGGGCACACTAAACGTGCCCCATTTCCATCCCAAGTAAAGAATCATGGCACTGAAACCTTTATCACCGATTTAGTATATGGCTCATCACTCGCTTCAATGTCCAACCATGTGCTGATATGACCGATAATGAGATAGACTTCCTGACAGACTATGTTACAGTTGAACCTCGACATATTATTAGAGAACCTAGCAAGAAAATATGGAGGTTAGATAAAGTTGCAGCCAAGGTCGACCCGCTAAAAGCCCTTGACATATTGAGGTATAGAAAGTTGGTTAGTTAGAAGTTGAGACAAGATGGCATCAAACAAAGAAAAAATCAAAAAAGAAAAATAAATAGGAAGAGTTTAGCAAAGTTGTAACAATAACTGTTTGCCTCGTGAAAAAAGAATTGAGGGATGCCTCTCTATAGTACGGAAAAGAATGAGACAATTTTGAGTGAGAGATACTTTTCAAAAATAAAAGATAAGAGACATTAATCTTCCAAAATACTTATTCAATTTCCCTTTTAACAAATCGTACATCGACTTCAAATATAAGTTGTAAAATGGTGACTTTAAAAACAGAATTATGAAATATAAACATATACATAATATAATATAACTCTAATTTTTCTTAGTTTTATACCTTAACATCTCTCTCACATGAAACTATTTGGTTTAGGTTCAAATACAAATATCTTGTTAAAATACAAACTAACGATCAATCTCAGCCATTAATTTTGTAAGTTCTCCCACTTGTCACAATTTAGTTTAATTAGTCAATTTTTACCATTTTTACTATTTTATTTATTCCCGCTTCGTTTGAACTCCGATTCACTTCGTTCCAATGCCAATATTTTTCTTTTTTTCGAGGTCTACAGAACAAGACAAATGAAGCATATATTTTAAAAATGTTTAGGGTTAGAAGTTTAGAGTTTAGTTCTAGGGGTTTATGGTTTAGTTTTAGAGTTTAAGGTTTAGGTTGTAGGGACTATGGTTTATAGTTAGGGTTTAAAGTTTAGGGTTTATAGTTATGGTTTGGGGTTTAAAGTTAGGGTTTGGGGTTTAGAATTCAGGGTTTAAAATATATGTTTCACCGGGAGAGCGGCGGGAGAGAGGGCTGGGTCTTGGCAGAGGCGGACAGCGCGCGGCGGAGAGAGCGAAGTCTGAGAAAATTGAAAATCGCGAACTGTGAATCGAGGAGGACTGCGCTTAGATCTAAATATACACTTGGCCGACGAAATAACCTATTCGTGGTCTAAGTGGGTGACTTAGGCCACGAATTTGTTTTTCGTGGTCTAAGTGACCCATTTAGATCATGAATTTGTTTTTCGTGGTCTAAGTGACCCACTTAGACCACGAATTTTTAAATTTCGTGGTCTAAGTTACCCAGATTAGAATACTAACCAGACTC
>JAYMSW010000328.1:0-24623 GCA_036897725.1 Erodium texanum
CATAGGTTGAGAAGGATAACTTGGGCGGATCGGATGATCCGCGGATTTTCAAATCCGGATCCGCAATCCACCCAAGGTAATGCGGATTTAGGTTTTTTGGATTCGCAATCCGGCCCAATATCCGCGGATGAGGATCCGTGGATGACGGAGCAGGTGGATCAGATTTACGGATTTTTTGCACAACCCTACATTTACATCCCATCTTCAATTGAGCATCACCTTACACCAACTTAAATATCAATAATATTCAAAGGAAGATTACATCCGATTACATTTAACTATAGACCTTTTTTCACTTAAATATATCAAACTTAAAGTTTACCTTTTTAACTATTTCAACTTTCATTTTTTTTTATTATATAAAATCAGTTAGTTTACTATTTATTTGTATGAAATAACAGAATTACTCTCGAATTTAAACCTCAAAATTGAAACATAACTTTAATTGTCTCAGCTTTATCCTTCTTAACTCCAACCCTAAATCCCTAACATGAATCTTAAAATTGTAGAGACCATAATACTAATTTTTCTTTTCTAACTTCCAAAACAATGCCACTCAAATCGGGTTTTAGTGGGCATGGTTTTAAAAATTAGAAAAGAAAACATGGGTACTTTGGTATTTTCAAAATTTAGCGTTCATGTTAAGTATTCAAGGTTGGAGTTGAGAGGATTGAACCTAAGAGTGTTAGAATTATGTTCCAATTTGAAAGTTTAAGTTCGAGGATAATTTTGTCATTTCATAAAAATAAATAGTAAACTAACTGATTTGATAAAAAAAAAAGTTAAGATAGTTAAAAAGGTAAATTTAAATCGAATGTAATTAGGTGAAAATAGGCTTTTATTTTTTTTGAAATAAATTATCGCATATATTATATATCAACCGTAAGATATACATATCAATTGATGAAACGATTAGGGCAATAGCCCTCAAAAAACCTAGACTTTGTGTGAATAGAATTCCTACAGTCAGCTTCTCATTGAGCGCATCTCTCATAACGCTTATAAGCAGACTAGACCTAAATGAGAGTACCTAAAACGCAATAGATACACATCTAAGCCAGACTTAGTCTGACACCAAATCCAAATGAAGTTGACACCAAAAACTAAACCAATCTGCCACCTTATTAACTAAAAAACCACAATAATTGTGGAGCCAAAATACACAACAGATACATACTTATTGACTAACAAAATAAAGAAAAAACACCACGACTCGAGGAAGCGCTACCTTCAGACAAATCTCCACACTCAGCTAATCTCCGGGAAGGATTACAGGAGGCCGGCGAAGGGGAGGTGACGCAGAAGAGCTTTAATAAGACCGAATCCAATAGCTGTAAAATGGAGGGAACCAGAATGAGTGAGAGCTAGCTTGGAGGAGCTCCTATCCCCCCTCCTAATGTCGACTGCCATTAAAAACCTAGCGGCACAGAAAATCCAATAAGATAAATAGGCTTTTACTAAATGTAATAAAACGTAATTTACCTAATATTTAATAAGTCTAATTCAAACAACTTTCCTATAATTGGACTAAATTATGATAACTATAAATGTGAACCAAAATTGTACCCGACTCCTGAGTGTTGTGGAGTATCACTACTCTTTCTTCTCTACCCATTGATTATAGACAGACTAAGTATTTATTAAAGATAAATAATGATAAGGAAGAGGAGAGGAGAGGTGGCAATAAATTACTCTATAATCTGAGTCAAGACACCCACCTAAACGTACTTATATAATTTATGAACTCATATAGCAAATACCAAATTGCAGGTTCTCTTGATCAGTATTAAAATTAAACCCATTTAATTAAATTGGTTGATTAGGCCACCATGTCCGGCTTTATGATGCTTTCTTCTTATAGCAGAATTGAAAAGCCATTGATGGAGTGGATGCCAAGTTAGGTTCCACCACCCCCTTCATTGTATCTCTCATTCAATGTGTTTAAGAATTTTAGTTCATCAAAATAAGTATTCAATTCAAATTAAATGCAAGTAGATAATACTAATGGCCCGATGCTGCTCCAGGTTCAAACATTGCTTGATTTACAAGTAAAGAAGATACCATAATGGTCTATGAAATGTAGCTGTAATGAATTAATTTCTAACACTAGATTTGTCCCTTATCTTATCAAGTCTATTCAGCATTATATATATATACTAGATTATTTGTCCCTTATCTTATAAGTCTATTAAGAATTATATACTCCTTAAACTAAAAATTAGAAATTACATTTTATATTGTATATTTTAAAAAAAATAAAAAGTTGAGATATGTCCAGATCCAGATGATGACAAATTTATAACTAACGTGAACAATTGATTGGTCCGACACGAAACTAAAGTATCATAACTATGCCATTAACGTGTCATTGGAAATAGTAACCCGATAGTGGTCTGACGATGGATATATATAGCCCGGTAATAAATCCTACACGGTGATTTCTAGTCTTTAATTGAAGAGCGATTTCTTATTGAACTCTTTCATGTATATTTGGCCTGTGCAACTTAAAAGTACTAACGGCCATGTCCAAGAACTAGAAGAAGAAGAGGCCTAGCTACTGGATTCACTATATCACTGCAGTGATGAATTGTGACCCTACTCAGATTCGCTTAGCGTTACTCATTGATCACATGACAACAACTTGGATAGTGATTTTACAGGTACAAGGTAAATCCTAAGACTGGTACAAGGTTTTGTGGAGAAATTGCAAGATCTCGTATGTTACTCATAAAAAAAAAGTGGGTTAGTATTATATGTTACGTTGGGGTATTATTATTTATTAGGTTTTAGGTGAATCGGGTTTTGATAACACTGTCTTTATTGTTTGCGGTTATTAATGGTGGAGTAGAGTAATAATGGCACCAACTACATTTGGCAGCCATTTAGAATTGGTATGGAGGTTGAGACTGCTACAGTGTTGACAACAGGATCCACCTTGTGACAATTAAGTTGCTGCTATATCCTCTGAGTGAAACTGACAAATCAGGGATGGATTGGTGATGCTACTTTATTTCTCTTATATGTGTTACAGACAAATATAACATGGTTCGGGATATACCAAGATGTTTGTGCAGAAGCATGAACCAAGAAATAGAGAAACAGCCCACAACTTCACGTATGACAAGATCTTTTGAGACCCTGGGAAATTGATACATCTTGTGCAACGATCTTTTGAGTTAGTCTTGTCAGATCAAGATGTAAGGAAAAAAAAAACTCTTAGGATCTTAGGAAACCAAAATAAGTTGGACATACATATTATACCTTGGATCTATTACGCTAATCTTTCCTATAAGTAACATATGTTATGTCCGTAATGTAATTTGGTGGTGTTAGAACCCAATTTAAGGTCCACTGCCCCTCGTGTGCAGGTCGGATAACACAACATATCTTACAAATGGATTATTAACGGGGAAAGAAACATAAACGTAGTTGCATACCCAATATCAAACAAGTTGTGATAAGATGTTAAAACTTGATTCAACCCAAAAATAAGCTGATGAGCAAATACTTCAGTATACTTATCAAGTAATAAATTTATCAATATGTCTTGGTTGTGGGACACATGAGACATATTTCAACAGATGACGATCTTGAAGAACCCTACGTTGTTGAAGTAAAAACAACCATGTTGAGTAAGATATGATAAAATAATCTGAATCCGATGTCCCTAATTTGATTGGGATCGGATAAGATCGGACGAGAAAAGTTAAGGTCAGATTAAGAGAATGAAAAACTGGTCCCGAACCCACTTCGTTATTGTTTGTTTTTTTGCCAAGACTCCCTAGGCCCATAACTAGGGCCCAAAGAGCCCATTTTAGTTTTCATTTCCCAACTTTTTGATATGAAATGAACAGAATGGGCCTTACTAAACCCAAATACAGTGTACTAGTATGATGATTCCTAAATACAGAGTACAACGTTGAACCAGAATTGAATGCTGCAAGAAACCTTACCCGACTAAACCATGCAGACTAAACCTCTCTCACCAACAAATGTGTGGATACATTGCTACAACATGTTAAATACTGGTAGGTGTATACACAAAATAGGACAATCTTGTATGAGTCAACATTTATTGATAATTATCACTATTGCAAACCCCTTTAGCCCAAAGATTTGCTAATTCTATACTTGATGCATATATAATCCTTTGTGAGCCATAAAATGCATGGCCTAATCATTATAGCACAACCTCTTGATACTTCATTGTTCTTGTAGGTAGCTTAACTGCTCCCTTCCTTTCATAATGAAACTATTAATCACTACATTATTGTCTGATTTTGATCAGCAACAAACCTGATATATCCTAAATAACTCTAATTTAACTTTCATCCCACAATTATACTCATGTAAGTATACTTATTGGGATTCGAAAACCTTAAGGAGATGAGAGAACTAATTCACCGTCAGGTCAACTCCAAAATTATCTACTTGATTTGATAGCATTAGACTGACCCTGGGCATGATAAAGTTAACTTCTCAACCTAACCCATATCTCGTACTTGTTCCTAACTAGGTTACTATTCAGATTCAAACTTGATTTTAAGGAGTGAGAAAACTTATTTAACCAATAACCCAACACTAGTGGGCAGGGCACAAAGAACCTTAGAAATGGAGTGGACCAAGCACAAATAAATGGTGGTTTTATAGTACAATGGAAGAGGAGGAGGAAGGGTGAAAAACAAAGGTAAAAGTTGGGCATCAATCATCATCATTACAGTAAAAATTAGGCAGTTGTATGTACGTAGCTTAGTTGGATCCACTTCTCATGGAGGTTTAAGTATATTTACACTGTTGTGGCTAGAGCTAATTGCTGAAGAAGAAGAAGAAGAAGAAAAAAGAGAAGAGATATGGGTACGGTTGATGATGGAAAAAATCATCATTTGGGTCAACTAGTTGCTAAAAATGATCGGTTTCAGAAAGACCAGGTCGATGCTGGTGCTCTCTTTGTCCTTAAATCCAAAGGTACATGTGTACATATATAGATCGTTAGTTTACTTTTTTTTTGTTTTTATCAGCGATTGTATGTATGGAGGTTTGACCTGGTTTATGTAGGAACATGGATGCATAGTGGGTATCACTTGACGACTTCAATAGTGGCACCACAATTGTTGAGCCTTCCGTATGCTATGGCGGCTCTGGGATGGGGTGGTGGAGTTGTGTGTCTCTTGGTTGGAGCTTTAGTGACTTTCTACTCCTACAATTTGATCTCTCTGGTTCTTGAACATCAGGCTCAATTGGGTCATCGCCATCTCCGCTTCACTCACTTGGCTCATCACATTCTTGGTACTCTCTACAACTTAACCTTTTCAGACATACATGCACATTTCACATTCACATTCATTTTCATATTCATGTTCTGCCTCAATATTCATGAGATTGCGCTTCTTCAGGGCCAAAATGGGCCAGATACTACGTGGGCCCGATTCAGTTCATGGTCTGCTATGGTGCCGTTGTTGCTTGCACTCTACTCGGAGGCCAATGCATGAAGGTTAGTTTGGTCATTTACTTTCCACTCCAACAGGCAGGTTTTACAATCTTGACTCTCTGATATGATACTTATTCCATGACCCTTTTATAACGGTAGATTTTTTATTATTTATTGTTTCTAGACTACGACTTAATTGGATACGAGAAATCTTTCTCCAAATCCTAACCCAAAAAATGTAAGTAATTGTTTGCATGTACATTTCAAGTACGGATGATCATCCTAACTTGATTTTGAGGTTCAATCATCATTTAAACTCAAAATTATCTAACATTATGAGATTTTAACTACATCAAGTCATGATCAGATTAAAGATATCATATTATTATGTCCGAGATATTTTACCATCCTCTATAACTTAATGTTAGTAGTGACCATGTGACATGTATTTGTTGATGCTTGTACTTGTGTAGGCGATTTACTTGATGTCGAACCCAAATGGATCCTTGAAGCTATACCATTTTGTGGTCATATTCGGATGTTTGATGCTGATACTAGCCCAAGTCCCATCTTTCCACTCGTTAAGACACATCAACCTCGTATCCTTGGTTCTATGCCTTGCCTACAGTGCTTGTGCCACGGCCGGATCCATTTACATTGGTCTGATCTCCAATCATCACCTTACCTTAATGTACTACAATTGTTGTTACTGAACAAAGATCTCACTATTTTGTTATGTTACATGTTACTATTACTCACCAGGAATTTCATCGAATGGCCCACCAAAGGACTACACCCTAAAAGGTGACAGGGAGGGTCAAACTTTCGGGGTCTTCAACGCCATGGCCATCGTTGCGACAACCTTCGGTAACGGCATAATTCCAGAGATTCAGGCAACTCTGGCTCCGCCGGTGAAGGGCAAGATGTTCAAGGCACTGTGTGTCTGTTACGGTGTAGTCATCGTGACCTTCTCTAGTGTAGCCGTTTCTGGCTATTGGGCCTTCGGCAACCGAGCCCAAGCCCTCGTGCTCAGCAACTTCTTGGACCGCGGCTCTCCTCTGCTCCCCAAGTGGTTCATTCTCGTGACCAACATCTTCACCATCCTCCAACTCTCCGCAGTCGGTGCTGTAAGTTCTCAACACCGGCCTGGTTTGGTCAATCTTGTAAATATTGTGAAAAATGAAGATAATTTTGTAGGTAAACTTCATAAAATGACAATGAAATAACAAAAATTATCATATTATAACCGTCTTTTTATTTTTGTATCAAATGATAATTGTATACTATTTTTAGGGTGCATCGTCATAATAGTGTTAATAAATAACTCAGTTATCGTCATATCTTTTAAATATCAAAACTTTTTTTTTAAAAAATGAAAAATGAATTTCTAAAAAACTAAATTGTATATAAAAAAAAAATCAAATTTTAGAATTCTTAGAAATATTAAAAAGTGCAAAAAAAATATCTATTGATTTATACAAATATTTTTTTAAAATAAATTCATTATAAAAATTAAAAATAAAAGATTTGGCAATCATATTCTAATAATTTTCATTGTTCCATGGTCATTTTGTAAAGATTACGGTTTAGAGCTCAAGACCACTTTTAGTATCTTAGAAAGACAATAATGACATGTGTCAAACATGTAACTGATTTTATCTCTTTTCCATTCATTTTGACTGATAGTACACTTTTATTCTACTATCATTTTATGACGTTTATTCTAATTATATTACAGGTATACTTGCAGCCTACGAACGAGGTTCTTGAGAGAAAGCTCGGAGATGCAGGGAGTGCAGAGTTCTCGACTAGGAATGTGATTCCTAGGGTGATGTCAAGGTCTCTCTCTGTTTTGGCAGCCATAACTATAGCTGCTATGCTTCCCTTCTTCGGAGACATCAATTCGGTCATTGGAGCTTTCGGTTTCATGCCTCTAGACTTCATATTGCCTATGGTCTTCTTTAACTTGGATCTCAAGCCTTCCAAGAAAAGCCCCATTTTCTGGCTCAATATCATCATTGTACTGCTTTTCTCGACTCTCTCGATCATTGCAGCGATTTCAGCAGTTAGGCAAATCGGTCTTGATGCCTATGCTTATCGCCTTTTCGCCAATGTATGATCAGTAACATGAGTACTATGCTTATGAGCCTATGCAGTGCAGTTTCAAAAAAGCAATTTAAGAGCATAAACCAGTTCATAAAAAGACACTTGATCTTAACATTACAGATAGAAAATCTCAAGAGTTGGGTTATTGGTGAAAAGGGTCAATGGGGCCCTCTTCAAAGACTGTTGTAGTACAACACCTAATACAACAAGGAAGCAAAATGTGCCCACTTAACAAGGCTAAAATGGTGCAATGGGGAAGAGAGACGGGGCATCGAGTCTAATGGAAAGCTTGATGAGGAGGTCCAGATGGAGGTGTATCCTCAGCCATTGGATGGGATTTGCCGCCTGGCTTCTTCTCTTCTTCCTCTGTCTCTTGCCGGAAGCTCCCCATGACTAACTGATAAAATGAAAGAAACCCAGTAAGCAAGCTAGTTTGGTTATCAGTTCATAGTTGAAATAAAACTCAGTGAAGAGTTATGAGAACATATTAAATTATGGGTTAATTGCGTATTATATATATATATGTCTTTTGCTAGATAACTAGGGTTAATTGCGTATTATATATATATATGTCTTTTGCTAGATAACTATCCCCAACTTTAAAACGTTATTCACAGCTAGCTACCTGAACTTTCCATTAAAAAAAATTGCATAGCTGTTTTTCTGCAACAAATGATGAAAATGCCCTCTCTACATCGAATCAAAAAATTGCATAGCTGTTTTTGATAGTTATGCATTTTTGTCATTTCCCAAAGAGAAAGGCTACCGACAATTTTTTTAAAGTTTAGATACTTGGATGCAAAAGGTTAAAGTTGAGGATAGTTATGTGCAAAAGACGTTTAGTACGCAAAAGCTACATGCAATTAACCATTATATATGAATCATAGTTAAATCTTTGTACAGGACTATTTGCTATACATTGTCATGCAGGAATGCGACGGACATATATAGTATAGGGTAATTTCAGACTTCAAAATTATCTGTGATGCGAATAAAAACGTCTCACTTACAACATTCGATCAATCAAAGACTGACATATGTATTCTAAAATGAGAATTAATTTTCCATGTATGATAGATTTGCATTAGGTACTAATTCAAGAAAATCGGGTTTAACTAGTATTAACAAATATATAATGAGAGAAATGCCTTACCATTACAGGGCAAGCTGTAATGAGAGGACCTGCAACCCTACCACCAACAATGCTTCCATCAGGTCGAGTAAGCAGAACACTCAGCATCCCGAAACTCTGAGTTTCACCATACGTGAATGACCCGCTAAGGGCCTGTATTTCACTTTCGCCCTGAAAAAGTAAAGTCAGCAAATCATTAACAGTCAATGCAAGAAAAAGTCAAACAAAGAAGATTGAAATGTGAGATCATACATCGTTTCTGAGGACGCCAACAGATGAACCGGGCTGGGACAGGACAGAACTTGAAATTGTACCGGTAGCAGAAACCACACACACAGCTTTAGGACTCATCTCTTCAGCAAAGGATGTTATGGTCAATGCCAGATCCTGATAGTACGAGAATTAAGTATGTTAGACATTTGAAATATGTATGAGAGGTTTGTTCTAATCCAACATATGATACGTTACCTCCCCGGGAGGGACAAACATCCAATGAGGAGTGAAATCTTTTCCTGCTGAGGATGCATCAGATGATGAGCCTGCAGAGGCTAGAGAAACAATGAAAAAAAAACTTAGATAAATAGATAGATCCATATCAGAAGCTCTCTAATGAGAGACATTAACAAAAAGCTTGCTAGTTAGAGTTGTGATACAAAATACCCAGATGACCAGATCTGTTCATTAAATCAGATAGCTGATCATTGATGTGATGAGGCTATAAAAGGTTTGCTTTGCAATTAAGGTAAGATTGTTTATGATAAAATTAGGCAAAAATTAAGAAAAAAAATGTGGCTAGGTCCATCAATTTCTGATTTGGGTTATTTTTAGTCAATGGAGTTTAATGGAATCGTCTGCATGAGCATAATGAAAATCAAATGGCAACAATTTTTTTTAGAGTTTTGCCCAATTCAGAACCAAAATTGGATAATCAATTTCCCTCCTTTTTCTTAATAGGATTTTCAAATTTGATTTAACAATAACCAAATTGTTATTAGTCTTTCATTAACCAACCAATTTATGTAACTAAACCACAAGTTGCAACAAAACCCAAACTGAGTACTTGGGAAGATATGAAATGAGCACAAAACAATTAAAAAATGAAAACTTTGTGATCGGAAAACACTCACCGCCGGGAAGCTTGGCCTTGTTGGCGGAGCCTTTGGGCCTGCCCCGTCCCCGCTTCCCTACCGGGGTTTCAAACCCCGGCGGCGGACCCATTAGAAGTGCATCAATGGGATGCTCTGTTACCGCCATTTGGCCCATCTGGGTCGCCGGAAAGTTGCTCCCTGCGTTGGCCGGAGCACTGGAGGACGATGCTGCTCTATTATCTCCGTCCATTGATGTTGATGATCACGATTCTAGAAACAAATTGGAAACGGTTATGGAGGGAACAGAACAAAACCCAGAACCCTAATGGAATTTTCTGTTTGAAAAAAGATGGAAGAAGAAGAAAAGTTTCGAACTTTTACAGTGACGGCGAGCAAAAGGCGGGAGCGAGAGAGAGCTTTTCTGTTGCAGAGAGCACGACATGGACGCTTATGTCTTCGTACACTTTTATAAGAGGTGCGAACTTTTTATGTTACCATTGTACCCTTTGTGGTCTTAAAATTATGCAATATTATATTTTGAAAAAAAAGAAAAACTGTTCCTTCTTTTACTGTTTTCGCAAATTATCATGAAAAGAAACCGCTCTTATTATTATTATTTTTATAATGGAAAAAACAACAAATTCATTTCACTCATAGGTGGAAATTGAAGTTGATATAATATATGAGCAAAACTTATTCTTTTGAATCTTTTTATAAATCTTGTGATTAATACTGAATATTTTATACTTTATTGTAATTACATATCAAAAAAGTTGAAAAAAATAAAAGCGGGAACATATATCTTGATTCACCGTTAAGTTACTAACCATTATTACAAGCGATCGATATAACGCATTTATCATATATGAAAAAAAGTCGGTGTTTCAATAACTTTAAGCTCGATAATAATTAATTACTAATCATTTCTAACTCACGCGCACAAACGACAAACAATAAGATATTTTCTATTTTAAGCTTAGTTATAATTATATGATGATTGTCGTTTTTATAAATTTTGTAGATCAAAATATTTGTGATATTTGACAAGATAAAAGTAAATCATTTAAAAAAAATTCCTTTCACAAAATTTATAGTATTTTATTTCAAATTAAAAAAAAACATGTCATTCTCACATTTACTTGGAATTTGAAAATATATTTTATTATAATTTTCAATACATATTCAAATTCCTCTGCTAAAAATTGAGAAGAAATATTTTTGCCCCTTACACTGATGCCTAAAATGGTCATTTACCAGTAATTTGTATAATACATGTATAATTCAAAGAATATAAACTCTTAAGGAAATATAATAATAGGGGAAAAGACAATTTGGTAAATTTTCCAATTGAAGCCAAATTGAATTACACCTTGCTTTTATTATCATGGTAAAAGTAGTGGTGTATTCAAGTCCCCTCACCAGAGGATTCACTCCCATATATCAAATTCATCACCTTTCTCTGCATTCTAATCAATTCTGAAATAATCAAATATTTGATAAAGTTACATTTTTGGCCAGTGAACACATTTTGAATGCTACAAATAAATATTGTCATGGCTGTGAAAAACCAAGGTAATATTCAGCATTTCTTCTAAATTTTGTGTAGTTTCTACTGTCATTTTTGAATTAGTTTCTTTCATTATAATCTAATGGACTTCAATGTCACTGAGCTCCTCTTGAGCATTGTAGGCAGATATAAGCATAAGGTCAGTGAGCTTTTGCTGATGATACCCATTATTTCTGCAATCTAAAGTCCTAACTAAATTAGGGTCAGTTCATGCCTTGGCAAATAAGTAAACAGGCAACATTTTCCACAAAATTCACAAAGTGGAGCTGAAAGTATAAAACATAAAACAGAACTGTCCAGAAAGATATGCATTATTATCATGCATGTTCAATTTGCGATCTCTTCTCTTGGATGCTACTGCCTATTGGAACCAAGGAACAATAATAAACCAATGGAAGCAGATATAGAAGATTTCTATCATTTATTTAAATGTCCAAAAAGCTTATTCCAATTAGCTGATGCCTCTTCTGGTGTGCGAAAAGTCCAGATGTGAGGCTTGGCTTTCTCCTGATTGTTAAGAATTTCCTGCAGTTAGAAGATCATTTAGCTTAGAGCACATAACTAAAATATACCCCAGTTTAGTTCAAAGACAACTTTAAGATGCAGGTTGAGAAAGCAGTGAGCAGATACAATATCAAATTAAGCAAATATATATATATATATATAGCATCCACCTAAGCAGAAATGGTTTTTGTGGTTTGAGGGGATGCAACAGTAAACTTAATTTGATGACCTTATCAGTTCTTTCAACAGCTATACAAAAGAGCTAGACAACAGGGATATCCTCCCTTTCCCCTAACCCTTCCCTAACCCACCTAATGGGATTCAAAGCACATATCCATTGTGGATATGTGAAACCTGAAGCATTGGTGGGTACTCTTGGGGATGGCAAGTCGACAACTGTATCCTCAATTTATGAAGCAATGGCTGACTAGATGAAATGAATTACGCCATCAAATGGGAAAGTTTGTATCATTACTACTAAGCCTTCTAAACATTTCTCAATTTTGAATTCCATTATTTGCTAAAACAAAGCTTTGTGGTAACAAAGGCTCATCGCCATCACGGAAGCCCTCAACTCTTGTTTTTCTCCCTAAAGTAAGCACCCTGGCCAATATCAATCAGAACCATATAAACTCATCTCTACCCGACCAAATACATTGACATGTGTGGATCCAGAAGTGAAGAAAAAGTTAAATGTGGAACCAAAATGGAGGCCCTTAAAGTATTAGGTAACCATCTCGAACAGGAAAAGGCAAATCAAGGAACAACAACTACATTTTTTAGCTCATTGACACATTCCAGAACACAAAATTATGTCAAGTTTAGATTCTGAACTCCCACATCTTGGAGCATTGAAACGTTATCCTACTGTTGCTCTCTAATTAACAATTGACATGTAGAAATGGAATATAATGGGAAAAAAGAAACACTAATCCTAACCCATTAGCAGAAATGGCAAGATAACCCCATCTATGATAGAAACAGATACGAAAATCCAATACACATAAAATTAGTTATCCCTCATGATGACATAATTTCCATTCAGAAGCCAGAACAATCCATTGACAAAAATTGCACAACAAAAGTTTCAATCTGAATATGTAAATTTAGGATCAACGATAACCAATAATTTCAAGGAGTAATCAATAATATAACAAGTCACTGAGTCTAAGATGAAGGAGAAGGTACCTCTACTTCAGAGGCTCGTTTGGTCTTGAGCACTAAACAATCATACAAGACACTCCATTTCTTACCACAGTTGTCTAGGGTTCCAACACGATAGTATTGCTGCATCTGATGAAAAGGAGCTGTGACCACCAAATCACACAAACCTCATCAAATTTAAACCCCCAACAAGAACCAAAATCGATGTGTATATGGGTAATAGAGATTCAAATAGTTCGAATCAAACGAAATCGGTAAAATAAAAAAATAATCGTGATAACAAAAAAAAAAAAAAAGAGCGGAAAGAGAAACTCGCTTACAGTAGCAAAACCAGAGAGCGTCGAAGCAGGTGGAACATTTAAAACTCTTCTGGGGATCGGCGGCGGGGTCTTTCTTCTCGGAAGAGGCCATGTTCACGAGCTGTTTCTCGCCGGCGCCTTTGTGAAACTGTCGTCAGCCATGTACTGACTAGTAGTAGCTATCACTGTGTGGGAGGTTTGTAATTTCTGAAAATGTTGAGGGCAATTAGGGAAACATAAATTAATCCAAAAGCCCAAGCCCATAGACAACTCTGTACCTGCTTCAAAATGTTCGTTGAAAGAAGACGGAGGAGCCGGAACTGACTGATTGGCAATCATATTAATTTTATCAAATTAAAAGATAGCAATAAAAGGATAGATATACAAAAATCAACGGAGTATAGACCAATATGTTGACGACAAGTGGAACATATGAACGTGACAGTTTACAAAAACATTCGACAAAATCAAACTAGAACTGCTATCTGACACGAAGGCCATTGACATTGGTGAGTTACAAATCTTAAAGTTAGCAACTTAGCATGATAGGTTAAAATTACACATCTCTGACTGTTCTTGCTCCTCTCTGCATCCGTACACTATATACAGTTTCTTCATTGGCTCAAATCCACCTTGTTCTGCATCCATGTACTCAGTATGTTTATATGTAACAAGCTGTTCTGAACTTGTCGGAATAATAAAAATTGTGATCTCATAGCTCCTGGAAGCTGGAAAAGATAGCCCAACCAAGGTTCATTAATCAATGGTCTTTAAGTAAAAAGCATCTTCAGTTCCTCAATACGTGCACTCCGGACTTCCTGATCAGTCAAGGCCCCAGAAATCATTCTCTGCTTCCTCGCTTGCACTGCCTCCATTTTTTCCTCTACAGTTCCCTGTAAAAATCACTTCCGTAAAAGCTTAGAATCACCAATCAAACTTCAAAGGGACAATCTCACTCAATCATCCGCACCTTTCTCAATCAACTATCCCCCAAGTTTGAAATGTTTTTGACAACCCCTTAAGTTTTTTAGTCTCAATTTACCCCAATTCCGTCAACATTTTTGGTGTGCAATGACGAAAATACCCTTATTTTTTACATGAGGGTATTTTCATCACTCCAAACCCAAACATTGATGAAATTGGTGTAAAAATGGGACTAGAAAAACTCAAGGGGATATACACAACTTTTTAGGCTTAGGGCTAATTAGTTGAGAATTCTACATACTCAAGGGTAGCTGAGTGAGATTATCTGACTTTAAATGATCGCGTGAACAAATTGAATACCAAGGTTTAGTTACGAAAACATTGAAGGCAAATTTATGGTTGCCCCAAGTGACTCACTCCTACTCTTTACTACTTTGAGTTGCTAGAGGAAGTGGTAATAGAAGAAATTCTAGCTGCAAGGAAGAAACTGTACCTTGACAATGAACCGTTTGATCATCACCTTTTTAGTTTGTCCAATGCGATGAATACGCATAACAGCTTGTTCCTCTACAGCTGGATTCCACCATGGATCCTACAAAAATGCAGAATGTTAACTTATAGTTGTCAACGAATCCGATCTGTATCAGAGCTAACCTATATTTCAGTATTTATATATGAGAATTTTGATTTCAGGCATGTAAGTACCAATACAAAGGCATTGGATGCGGCTGTTAAATTTATTCCAACTCCACCAGCCTTCAATGACATAAGCAGAACCTAGAGAAAAGCCAAACCCTAACAGTTAAACCCAAACTGATACCAACAATCCCCTAAAACAAAATTACAAGTTGAACATTGCTACAGACCAGGACACTGCTGTCTTCTGAGAACTGTTTTATTACTTTTTCGCGCTGCTGCTGATTTAGAGTCCCATCAAGCCGAAGATATGAAATGTTGCTCCTGGACGAAATAAGAATATTTACTTGTATATCCTCCATGTTTGATGCACTACAAGTCTAAAACAGTTAAGTACAAGAAACCATGCATGTTACAGAAAAAGCAGAGACTCATTATCTGACGGCAGAATTCCAAGTTATTCACTGAAAATCTGGTAAGGAATTACCGGGAAAGAGGAATCTGCAAGAGATCAAGAAAAGCGGTCCACTGACTGAAGATAATGCTTTTGGAACCTGACAGGCGTAGATTTTCTAGTTCGTGCAAAAGTGCAACAACTTTCGATGACTCAACCCAATTTTTCTCGACATCGACCTGGAAACGACTATCAGTTGGGGCTGTTATAAGGTCTTGCTTGCTGATGGTTTTCCTATAAAAGAAGAAGATATATTTTAAGACTTGAACCAAAAATAGATTAGGGTTAATTGCATATAGGTATTGTATACTATACGTTTTTTTACACATAGCTATCCTAAACTTTTACATTCACTTAAAACTTAAAAAAAAAGTGCAGATAGCTCTTTTTTATTAAAAAAGAAAAAGTGACAAAAATGTCTTTGACCCTAATCTAAAAAAACATCTTTCCCATCTTTTTAATAGTTTTATCTTTCAAGGACTCTTTTTACATCTCCTCAACCGTTTTCTACATCTAATCAAAATGTTTTTTGGTAGTTATGAAGTCTTTTTTGAGAGTAGAGTCAAGGGCATTTTCAGCCTTTTTTTTAACAAAAAAGAGTTATCTGCAATTTTTGAAAGTTTAGGTAGCTGTAAATAACATTTTAATGTTGAGCATAGTTATGTGCAAGAGACTTATAGTAGGGAATAGCTATCTGCAATTAACCCAAAAAGTTATAATAATACAAGCAGAGAGAAGAGGTAAAATGGCTTCAAAAGCCAATATTGTCATTGAAGCAATAACTTACCGACAAACAGGACATAAACCAGAACTATGGCTTCGCCAACTTGCCAAGAGGCACTCTCGACATAAACGGTGAGCACAAGGAGTCAACACTGCATCTTCAAATGCTTCAAGACATATTGGACACTCTCCTAGTTCACCATTCCGCAATTCTTCCACAACCTCCTGAACATAAGCACGTGAAGGTATGTCTTTTGCTTCACCTTCCACCCTACCTTTGAGGAACCGCTTAGCTAGCTTGTTCAAGTCGGAGAATTCTTGTGTATCACCCCGACTGCACAAATCAAAGCCACCAATAAAACAAGTCAATAAAAACAAATCAAATATACATACAAGTCAATCTTAGTCTTGCATGTTTTTAGCCATTGAATGCTACAGATTATTAGCATAAGAATATTACAGATTAAGCTCTTAATGCAACTATGAAATAGGGCACACCCTTGATTTAAAGGTACAACCAACTAGACTGACATTGACAAAAAACATATTGCCAAATACTAATGAAAATCCTTTCTGAAATGCTAACACAATTCACTCATCGCATTCACAACTATTATCATGAGGAAAGAATAGAGGCTAGGACCCAAACCTCATAACAAGAAATGGATGATCACAACATTGGCGAAGACGTAAAAGTAACTCCAAAATAGAAGCATAATTGTGAAGAACCCGCCCTTGCTCAACAAATTTATCAAATTTCACCTACAGATTTCATTGGCATGTTACAGTGAATTTGGTGCATTGCAGTTCAATCCATTAAAAAGGGAAAAGAAACAAATCCAAGAGTCAGAAGATACCTTGGATCTTTTAAAGAGAGCATCATAGAAATCTTTTTCAGCCTCTGAGAGTTCACAATAGATAACCTGAGCATCAGCAGGTGGAAGAACTAAAATAGGCCTGAAAATTTGCAACAGTCAGAAAGATAAGGAATAGAGAAAAATTCAACAAAAAGATAATACATTATAAATTCGCCTTTCTGACCTGCCATCTCTATCTGTGCTAAACTTCGTTCTCCTTAACATGATTGGCTTTAAGATGGTTTGGACCAACTTGAGGCCTCGCTCATCACCTTCCTCAAAAGGTTTTTGAACAAGTTTATTCCACCTAGACAATATAAGTAAATGAACTGATCACATAACAGTTAAGAGAAAATAAACTTGTGGCACATCAATCTTTATTTACTATTTGAATAACACCCTTAATTTTCAAAACTAAAGAGACAGAGTAGAAGATCCTCAAATACTTGAAGCTTTTAAGAGATACCAGCTGATTCAAATTATAAAATAAAGGCACAGAAATCAACAGAACATTAAAACATTCAGCTCAAAAAAAAATTGCCCCCAAAAAATAATACAATGCAAAAATCCATAAACAATTCCAGTCACTGTAACCATATGGTAATCTAAAAGTGCAGAAGATACAAGGAGAAGAGCCTTAGAGCACATGAACACAATGTGACAGCATATGTGATGCACAAAAGTACAGAAAGCAGAACTTACCAAGCCCAATTTCCCCAAGGTTCCACCCTCAGAAACCGAAGTAAACTGTAAATGTCCTCAACGCTGTTCTGGTAACAAACAAACTAATTCTCAGAAAACATAGATGATATACAGCCATATTCCACTAGAAATTAGTGGTTAACTAAATAAGGCACTTGAGATTACATAAATAGCATATATGTATATATATAATGTCACTTTTAAACTAAAAGAATTTTAATTAAATATAAATGGGAAAAAAAAGAGCAGTGCAAATAGGTAAGTTCGTCAATAGCTATGCCAATTATTTAACTATGGATGCATAAACAGAATACTGAAGAGCCAGCTGAAAAATGTAAGGCAACAGAAGGCTTAGCTGAAGGTTCCATACTTCCACACACAAACACAAATCACCTGGATAGGCGTGCCAGTTAGACACCACCGACGATCAGCAACTAGTGCAGCTGCAGCCATAGAAATTTGACTTTTAGTAGATTTTATGGTATGCGCCTCGTCCAAAACCACTCTAAACCACCGAACTGAGTAAAGCCCCCCATTCTCTTCAACATTCTACATCATAAATAAGTGCAGACATACACATGTGAATTTATCTTACTTAAAGAAAAGAGCAGTATGTTGAGCTACAACTATTTCTTCAACATTAAACCCAGATCAAGCTACCTCTGCTGAAAACTCTGAGGCTAACACTCCATATGTAGTTATCACAACGTCACTCTGGGACAAAAGTTTTGCATCTTTTGGTCTACTTTGTCCATAATGCACATATATAGACAAGGACCCAGGTTGTCCATGAGTTTCAATCTCTGCCTGTTAATAATCACCTAGACATTCAAGGACTTCGAACTAAGGAAATAAAAGACCCTGCAGGTAATATAAACTACCAGAAGAACAGGTGTTAAGCTTTAAAACTGCAAAATAATACCTTCCACTGGCCTAGAAGAGTCATAGGACATACAATCAAATTTCCCCCACTTGCAAGAGAATTGTTTTGCTTCATCAACTTATCAAAACCTGCAAATTTTGTTGTTTTCCTTGGGGGACTTGAAGATTGGTCTGAAACATGGCTTACTTCACTTTTGAGCTGACTACCAAATGACCCACCTTTTCCAGAATGAGTGAGAAGGAGAGAAATGGTCATTATTGTCTTCCCTAGCCCCATAGCATCAGCTAGAATCTTCAAATTAACAGTCGAGTCAATATACACACAAAACACAGATTTTTCCTAAAATCAAGGAATAAATGAGATAATAAGGCACTTAGGGACATACTCCTCCTCTGGCCATTTGAAGAGTGCTGGGAAATTCTATTGTTGCATCCCCTGAGAATGCATTCACATAAACAACAAGCTTCCTCCTGCATGAAAAAATGGCCCCGTGAACATTTAAATTACAAGAGCTCGCAGAAGGCATGAATTGTAGTGGTAATCCTGCATACTTGTCTTCAAGATGATACGCATCCCAACATGGATGAAGTGTTGTAGCAGCATCGTCCATGCGTTGCCCTCCTTCCAGCTGCATCATCCAATGAAGGGCCTGCTTTTGGTAGGGGCGAAGTTCACACTGGAGAGTACTTGGGGGCTCCATTTCCTATACCATAAATCCATCATAGTACTCTACCTGCTATAACTATAAGAAAGCAGAAGTTAACCACAAGATATAACTACTGAACATGAATACCTCTAACTGAGAGTTGTCTCCAACACCAACAATATTGTCAAGATCAGCATCAGAAATGGACTCCTCATTTTCAACATCATCTCCGGTCTGGGCGAAATTCTTAGACTTGTTGCCTTGTAACAATTTGGCAGGAAGACCCGAACAGTCCTGTTCAAGGTATAATTAAGGGATAGAACCAATATTGAACATGATTTGAAAATAAAACATTTTCAAATTCCTACCTTTTCTTGCAAAGGGCGCTTCCTTGTATATATATCCCCAGGAGTGAACTCTGCCTAATCATAGATAACCAGAGAGAAAAAATATTACAACTTTTAACAGAGCATTGTCTACTCTGACCCAATTCATATGTAGCAAAGAGTTACCTTCTTAAATGGAGTAAGGCCTATCAACTGGAACAAAGTTGGGAGAGGATGAACAACTGACTCCTCGGCTGAACTACTGACTGCCTTAAGTGAAGATTGATGATGGTTATGGAACATCGAACTGTTAATGTATACCCTAAATTGAAAACAAAATAATAGCCTCTCAGGACCTACCATACTATAAAAAAACATACAAAATGGAAGTCATTATTTCTTCCTCCTTTTTCCAGATTTGGCAACAAAATTCCGACTTCACCACACTTGCACAGATAGGATCGTACCCACAATAGTGGTCTACTTATGATAGTATTTGAAGGATCAAACCATTTCATTAGCATAATTGTTGTTCATGGCCAATGCAATACCTTATAGTCAGGAGAATCGTATCCATAATCCCCAATACATCTGGAGCGGATTTACAGCATCCCTCAATCCTAACCTTCTTGTCCCTCACAAGAGGCAAGAGGCACCTAGCCCACTCATTGGGTATGCGACCAATCTGCAAAACTCCATGAATGTCAAACATATACAACAAAATTTAACATTAAAGTAAACAAATGTAGAACAAATAAGTGTAATTAACTACCTCTCCGGAATCTCTAGTAGAGAACCTCAGAATCTCGGAGCAGGAAGCCACTTGGCGACCACGACCAAAACCTTTACCAGCTGATGGCGAATTCGAGCTTTTGCTTGACGGAAATGTGAACGACACTTCGTCCCCAGGATTTAACCTCCTCCCTTTGCACGTCGACAACCCTGACAGCTCACTGGAACCCCCCAGCCACCAATCATTCTCGACCGAGCTCGAAACCCTACACTCGTCCTTAACAGCTATGTCACCGATAGTAATTGAACCATCATTACCATCAGCATCAGGAATCGAATCGGAACTCTTGCTTTCTCCATTGTTCCGGTTCGGTTTCGAAGCTCTGGCCTTTCCATTAGAGGAGCTTGAATCGCGCGCAAGAGGTTCTGGGTTTCTCCGGAACTCCGGTATGTCTTTGGATTTGAAGTTGGGCGTATCAAAGATTATGTTGATAGCGGCAGTGGCGTCGCTGTTGGCCATGTGTAAGGCTCTGATTATGTCCATCTCTGAATAGTCTTGACCGACGATTGATCGGACGGTGGATACGAGCCCGTCGGTGACCTTGATACCCATCTGTCCAATCAAAACCCTAACCCTACAACCCCAATTCTTGATTCAGTGCCGATACGAAGTGGATGTTCCAGAGGAACAGCAAGAAGCTGGGTTCGAACAGGCTGAATCGTGACGATGACGATTTGAGTTGTGACCTGTGATTGTGAATACCAGTGCTAAAATGCGCGGCGGTTAATGATAGTGAGTTTGAAACGAAGGTGAGGGCGATGGCGGGTTTAGGTATAAAAATGGCGGGGCAAACTGAAATATTAGAATTAGAAAAATTAATAATCGTGGTGAAATATTTATGAATAAATAAATTTTGAAAAAACAAAAAACAAACGAGTATCCACCTTATCATTTTCGCGCCTTTCTATTTACCTTGCCTTTTCAATCAAATATATAATTTTGTTTGAAAAATATTATGAAAACGGTAAAAATTACAAATTAAGAATAATTATAAAATTTACCTTTATGAAAAAGATAAATACAACCTACGGGAGAGTAACGATTAGTTTGGTCGGTTTTTTAATTTTAAAATCCAAAGTTCGGCAAAAAAAAACCATCGGTTAATTTCGGATAAAGCCCGAGAAAATAGAAAAAAAAATTGAAAAAAAATATTTTCCCAATATTATTTAAAAAGGCACAAATACAATATAAACTAACTAAATTATAAACAAATTAAGTAGGTAAGATCAAATTTTAATAAAATAAAAAAGTATAATAAAAGAAATGAGTTTAATGATAACATGGGCTTCACACAAATGAAATGGGTTTTAACTAAAAATTACCAAAATTTGGCTCGAGTTTTATGGCGGCTGGTTTTCAGTTTTTTCGGTCGGTTTCAATATAAAAAACCCAACCGAAAACCTGGTGGTTTTTTTTCGGTTTTGACGGTTTTTTTGCTCACCGCTAATACAAGCTCGGGAAAAATAGAAATATGTTAGACATTTTTATAAGATCATCCACAATGGGGTCGAATCATTGGGTCGATTCCACTGTTTTTTTGTGTTTGGGAAGAAGTTAAAAAGTAGTTGCATAGGAATAGGTTGAAACTCCCACAATGGAGCATCTTTGTTGGGTTAAATCAAACAATACAAAATCATTTTGATATTAATTTTTTTTATTTGAACATGTTAATTTCTTGTAGTTAAGTAATTTAATTAATATTGATTTTAAATGTAATTAATATTAATTATAATTATAACCTATGATTAGTCAACTAATTTAATAACAATTGAATTAAAATTTACTTACCATTTAATTCAAATTTATAAGTACTATCAATTTTAATTATCATTTATAGTTACTCAATTAATTTAAGATTTAACATATTTATTTAATATTTAATTTTACGATTTATTTAGATTTAGTTTATATTTTAATTGCATTTATTAATTATCATTTATTTCCTATTTATGACTAATTACCATTTATGAGTAATTAATATTTATTCAGCATTTAATGGGGGCGACACATAGTGCAACGTCATTGGCCGAAGTATTTGATGAGACTCACTTTTTGGGTCAACTCATGGTTCGACTCAAACATGGACGAGTCAACCCAAATAAATCGACCCCACAGTGATAGATTTCACAAAAGTCACGCAAGTCGCATGGAAAAGGCTGAAAGAATCCACCAAGATGAATACTCTAGGTGTATTCGTTTTTCCTTAAATGTTGTAATATCTTATAAAGTATGACTACTTCGAACTTAATATCATACATCAATGATCTAAATACATGCAAACTGGATCTTCCAGTTTTCTTAATTTATTGCCAAAATATGAACGACCTTTTGAGAACAAAAGAATATAAAAAAATGCAAAAGATGCCTTCTTTTTTTTTTTTGAAAATTATCACATATATTATATATCATTCACTAAAGAATATATAACAACTTTTGCAACGAACAAGGCAATAATCATCACAAACTCTAGGCTTGTTGGGAATAAAAATTCATACAATCAGTTTCTCACTTAACATAACTCGTGTACCACTTACAACCAGATTAGACACAATAGCATAATAACTATATACCAACAACGCAATAATTGTGTACCTAAGTCAAACTAAATTGATACTTTATTGACAAAACCAACGTTCACGCATATCTTCCACTGAAACGGAATTATTCTTTAACGCCAAAATATGAACGAACTTTTGAGAACAAAAGACTATCATGAAGGCAAAGACTCAAGACAACAAAATCACTCAAATTCTTGATGTTGGATTTGTCGAAAAAGAAAAGGAAATTATCACTATTTATATTTTCATTATCAAAAACCAAAAGACAACTCCATTAACCAAAGCTTTCAATGAAACATAAATGGAAAAAATGAAAAGTTTGTAACATAAACAATGCAGTCAAGAAAATAAAGTACATATTAATAAAGAATACAAAAAAAAATCGTTCATAATTGATTTCTTATGAATTTATATTCATATTTTTTCAACGGCAAATGCATATATGAAACGGAGATGTACAGGAAATGGGTCTCTCTCGTCAGTCACCAGAAGATGCACCTTTCAACGAAATCCAAGTTTTCCTATAAAATCCTCTATGTATGTAATTCATGGACTGAACAATCAAATGAAAACCTTTACACTGAGCTAGTTTATATGGTGTCAAAAATCATATTACAAATGTCAATCCTGTAAAAGCCGAAAAGGCCATAAAAATGAAGAAAAAGAAACAAAATTCCTCACACCATGAGAGTTGGGAAGGCACAAATGCGCAGAAGAAGAAGAAAAACAAAACCCCAAAACCATCCATTAAAAGCTACACCAATCACAAAGTAGCTGGGTTGTGTATGATTATACCTTAATCTCTGCCATGAACCGGGCAAAATTGCTCCGGGATCTGTTGATGGTGTTATATGATGAAAACTAGCCGTTCCTTGATGTACTCCTTCAACCTGCAGATCAAAGATGAGAACTTTGTGGGTTTTTGGAACTTAAACAAGTGTAGGGGCTAAAAGATGAATACATACTCAAATGTTGCTGGGTTCTGTGTGCAGGATCTGTTTCAGGCCTGATCTGTATATCTTATCAAAACATTACCAAATAGTGATGTTCCAAAGTTCCAGGTTAGGATTCTGCAAATTTACTTAGTGCAATATCATATCTAGGCAGCATTTTGATGTTACAATTGTACCCAAATGTGTTGGCACTAAATTTAGTGCTAAAATTTGGTCTGGGTTTGGAGCTCAAAACACCAAAAACACTAAATTTAATCAAAATTAAGGATAGTGTATTTAGTGTGGGTTGAAGATGCTTAAAATTTTATACTACAGATTATTTCAATAGTTTTAATCTATCAATCTATCTTGAAATAAAACAAATTACCAAAATATAATTCCAATAGAGATCATTTGATAGTAATGGCCTCTGTTCCTTCCACCTTCCATGTGACTCTTGAGTACTATAGTCAGAACTGTAATATTATTGATGGGAAAATAATTTGAAATCTGATTAGATTGGAATCAACCACAGTTCCTTTGCTCTCTAGATGTGTTCATTATTTTCAGATTAGCCCATCATTTCAACCTTTGTGGTAAGAGATCTCAACCTACACAGCCTGTAAAATTGTCTAACCATGGGCTGTAGATTATACAAGTCCACGAGTCATGTATCGTACTGCCAGAAACACATTACATGACCACATTCGATTAAACTAGTCTAAGAATTGAGAGAAAGAACCTCAAAATTCATTTTCAACACCAAAATGTCACTGAAAACATTATTGTACCTTGAAATAGTCTAACTATCAGCTCTCGGCCTAAGTTAAGGAAACCTAATTCAAAAAAAGAAGGATCCTAAACAGAGAGCTGGAGCTAAAACCGAATCCGCCGCCCCGCC
>JAYMSW010000329.1:0-24617 GCA_036897725.1 Erodium texanum
CAAAAAGTTGAGGCCCAAAGAGAAAGGCGTCCTCCAGCTGCAAGAGGCCTTCGATGGGTTTTGCAGAGGCGTGAACGTGTTTGGTCCCTTTTGGGATCACGTTCTTGGGTACTGGAACGAGAGCTTGAAGAGCCCTAACAAGATTTTGTTCTTCAAGTACGAGGAAATTCAAGAACAGCCCGCGTCTCAGCTGAGGAGGCTCGCGGAGTTCTTGGGCTGTCCGTTCTCGGAAGAGGAAGAATCGGATGGAGTTGTGGATCGAGTCTTGAGGTTGTGTAGTTTTGAGAACCTGAGCAACTTGGAAGTCAACAAAACTGGGAGGTTAGTTTCTGGAGAGCAGAGTCAAGCTTTTTTCCGGAAAGGTGAGGTCGGAGGTTGGCAGAAAGTTCTAACAACCGAGATGGTCGAGAGATTGAGCACAATCACTCAAGAGAAAATACATGATTCTGGATTCAAGTTTTAACTATTAATAATCGCAAAAACAACGTCCTGTTCATTCAAAACATCGAGAGTTGTGATTGAAGTAACACATACTTCATATAATAAACAAATAAAATATTATATTTCTCTTCTTTCTTATATAAAAAACGTCCAATCCAAAACAATAAAACAGAGGCACTAACCGAAGTTAATAAATCCCTAGGACAGCGCTTAGTTTGTGTTGAGGATGAGTTTATGTCTTGGGCTGTCTATTCTCAATATATGTCAATATGTATGAATTGTTTTGAAACATAATGTTATATGAAAACTTTTATACTATTTCTAACATTTGTTTCACACTATGAATCATAAGATAATTGACTAATTTATTATAAACTATATGCCTTAGTCACATGAAACAAATGTACACACTGTAATAGTATAAAATTATCTCTAATTCTAGTACACAAATATGAATGGGAGCTCAGAAGGTAGAATGGGAGAAGAATTATTAACTGTTTCCTTACCAAAACATAACTAGTCTTAAGTGATTATAAGGTGCAAAAACAAAAATTTAACTAGAGGTGTGGAACATTATAATAATTGTCTTCTCTATTCTGTCCCTGCCTTTATGTTCCTCAACCTTACCATAAATTCGTTTATTATTTTTATCATCAAATCATATTATAATATAGGGAATTATCTTAAATTTCCATGCTTTTATATGATTATATTTCTAATATAATTTTCTTTCAATCAAAATCGATTATAAGATACAAAAACAAAAATTTAACTAGAGATGTGGAACATTATAATAATTGTCTTTCCTGTCCTGTCCCTGCCTCTATGTTCCTCAACCTTACCATAAATTCATTTATTATTTTTATCATCGAATCATATGTTATAATATAAGGAATTATCTTAAATTTCCATGCTTCTATATGGTTATGTTTCTAATATATTTTTTTTTCAATTGAAATCTTATACAAGTTGATCAAAAGAATATGTATAAGATACACGTATTCCTTTCACAAACCAAATGGTATACTTTTTTTCGTATATTTTTATATACTTTAACATGGTAATTAAGTCTTAAAAGAAACAAATTTAAAATAAAAGCAATCACTTTTTCTACCCTCGAAATAATTCAAAGATGAGGAACAAACATATAGCTATGGATGAACACGTTTGGTTTCCTCCGTGGGGAGAAACCAACATTGATATGCACAAGATAAGATTTTCTAGACAGGGAAAGAGAAAGTGTGTTTCTTTTCGCTTTATAAATTCCATTGATAATGGATAAAATGTATCCACAAATGCACAAATGTCCAATATGAATATTGAAGTGATACTGCATTTAATTTAAAAGTATAAAAATGTATAATACACCGAACATAATTTAGGGGAAACTAGTTGTTGGAAACTAGCTAGTAATCGTTTTAAGAACAATAATTATATTATTGTTTTTGTCGATGTAGACTTATCGTTGCAAGAGCTATAACTATATTTCAATCTTGTCAAAAAATATTGGAAATATGTAAGATTTTAATTTAAAAAATGTTTTAAAAAATACATAGATTTGAATAGTCTTCGGACTTACAGAAACTTATATATTATATAACATTAAATAGCACATAAAGTTAAATGTTCCCAAACATTTTCCATAATATAATGATTTTCTTGACAATTGAGGGTCATGGGAGTTTTGATGTATTCTTGTATTTATTACTACCTAATAGGTTTTATGTTATGTCAATTTGAACTCTCAATATGTTCAATTGCGACCTTGCAATGCAATTGCATAGAGTTCTAAGTTACCTTTAATTTGATATCTTACGGGCCTAAATAAGAATTCGTATGAAAAAGTTACGGTCATTCGAAATTTTGCTACATATTTGACTCTTTTTTTTATAATTTAAACACTCATTTATAGCTCTAAACCTCTCTAACATTTTCAATAATCCGATATCCAACAATTCGATTACTGATGACATACCCTAAATCATATTCCTGCCTCCATCCTTGATGATAAGTGCAACTCTTTTTCCCCAACCAATTTGTCACATGACAACAAGCTTTTATAGACTAAAGTAAAACAATTTGAACGATTTTAAAGACGAATCATTCATCGATTTAAAAATTATTTATCATTTATCATGTAAATTTATCAGATATTTGCAACACTTTATAATATAATAATTTAGATATAATTTTATACATCCGTTGATAATATCACTACAAAATCACCCTATACTATGTATTTCAACTCGCAAGATATATATATGGGACGATTTTATGGTGATTTTATCATCTTTTTGGTATCAGTTTTGATTATTTGAAAACCGATGACTTTCAATCATTATTAGAAGACACCCTTATGATGGGTTAACCCACCGTGAACAAGCCAAGGCCGATGTGCCTCATAAGGCTAAACACCAAAATTGTGAAGGATGGTAAAACTGGTAAATTAGTGATGGGATCGGTGAAGTTGATATTTATTATCCAAGTTAAGGTAGCTTAAAGCCATAAAGAAATTACCTCTTATGTTATAGACAATAGATCATTATCACCTCTAGATCTACCAGGTTTTACACAACTGGTGAGACAATTGTTGCACCAACTATTGTTCAAAATAGAACCATTAGGTAATAGGTCAATGAGAAAATCCAATGGTTTACTTCAAGTGTCAACCCTCTCCCTCTTTTTCACATTTATGATTTTCCTTATATATCACACTTTATTATACATTTTAAGTTACATTTATTATATATCGATTAGTGGTTTATATGAAAGCATTACTTAAAAATGTTACACATCTTATGATACATTTATCAGAAGTGTAAAAGTATGAGGTATCGAAATGTAGTTTAGGGAGGGTCAAGAGATTAAGGTTGCTTTATTATGTAAAATAAGGTGGTCCACTCCAAGTCGTGGAGAAAGAGTGTGCATGAAGAAGAATATTGACGTTGGGGAATCACAACCCACACTTTGGGCTACACGATTTCGTGCTTCTTCTGCATAAAGATTGCATCATCGACCAAGCTGCATGCAACTATTCAATGTATTGTCATATAGGCCCATACCACTATATATATAAAACTAAAATCATGAGATCTTAGTTAATTTTATATCGATCTCATTTAAAAATAGATATTAAGACCTATCATCTTAAATGACAAAAAAAGGGTGAAATATTTATTATAAATGGTTGGGTTTTGGGTTGGTGAAGAAATGGGGAGAAAAGAGGAAACAGGTTAATTAAAGAGTCACCAAAAATAAAGAAACATGAAGAGGCCACGTAAGGTGGCCATGTCGCCCACCCTCTCGACAATTTCAAAGCAGACGCAGACGATCTCTCTACAAACCAACTCATCTCTCTCTCTCTCTTCACCAGCACGCAGTACTGTGTCTGTGCATAAATATAGACCGAAGTTGGCGGCTTTTTACTCTCCTTTCTTCCATCATTTGACATTATGGGTGGATCTTCGGCTTCTTCTTCCATTGATAGTAACGCCACACATCCTCATCATTCTCTCTCCTCCTCTCCCTCTCTCATGCAGACTAAGGCCATGGTCAAGAACGAGACTTGTGTTCAAGATTCTTCAAGAAGAGACCTCAGCACCGATCTCAGGCTCGGCCTCACCATCTCTCCCCCTCAAGATGACCTGTCTTCCACCTCCACTCTTCAAAGGTATATAATAACAGATAGTGTATTCATGAACATTTGATCTCAAGGAAGTGAAAGAGCTCACAGACCATCAGGTCAACCCCAACGGGCATTACATTGATGCCCTCTTGGTTTTCAGGGAGGATTGGCCACCTATCAAGAACCTCCTGAGGAGCTCTCTTGTCGATACCCGACATAGTCATCAACAACAGCAAGATGGGTCATTGTTTGTGAAGGTGTACATGGAGGGCATCCCAATTGGGAGAAAGGTGGATCTGTATGCACTTGATGGCTACAATGACTTGGTCCACTCTCTCTCCCTTATGTTCACCACTAACATTCTCTGTAAATCACTCTCCTCCTCCATTTATATACATCATCTCCATTTTCAACATTTTAATCATCTGCTTGTATAAATCAGGCCCGGAGACCGATCGTGTTCATTCTGATAAGTACCACATTCTGACTTATGAGGATCGAGAAGGGGACTGGATGATGGTTGGAGATGTTCCTTGGGAGTAAGTCATCTATCTCTCCCTATAATACTGATTTAACGGTTCAGATTGGTTATGTGTTTGAAACCTACTTCATATAACCCACTATCACCTACATTAATATGTATGTAACATCATTTTTACCGTGTCATTTATGTTTCTCTCTGTGGATTCTTGTAGGATGTTTGTGACCACTGTGAAGAGATTGAAGATCACAAGAGCAGACAGATGCTAACTGATTGATGATTAGTATCCCATTTAATTTTGAGTTTGGCATTAATCAATCATTCAATTCAAACCCACAGTAGGCAGCTCAATAGTATGCTACATATTGAAATTGATGTATAGCTCTGCACCAAAAGGACATCAAATAGTTCATCTCTGGTGTTTCAGTTTAAGCATTTGTGCCATATATCCAACTTGGATCAAACTGTGAAAGCTAAGCTTTTCTTTAAATGTTCCCTGACAATACAGTATGGGCTTCAATTTGGTTGCTTTTTTTAGGTTGATGCCTTGGTTCTTGTGATGTTGAAGATTGTTGTGATCCAAATCTTTGTTCAAAAGAGAATAGGAGAAAACACTTTTCCCTGCGCATTCGTGTTTGTAACAGGTGTACATGTAGATGCGTGTACGGTTCTAATCCTTATATTTATGCGATATATTGATATATATAAAAAAGAACAAAAACGTATGCTTAAATATTACTCTGATTTTGTGATTGTGCAACTGTAGTTATCAAAGGAAGTAGTTGCTTCAAGCACAAAATAGTTATGATGTTATTGTGGTGGGCACTGTTGGCTCACTTTGTGAATGTGTGTTTTCTTGGTTCTTCTACCACTAGCATTGGTTTGTTGTTGTGTGCTGGGAAATTCAAAATAGATTCCTCTGAAACAGAGTAGAGTTGCTTGAAACACAAGACATAAAAGAGTTATGATAATGATGTTGGTTTGGGTAGTATTCAATCTTTAGATCACATCCAACAAGTGCTTTTGAGGACCACCACCATACATAACAGACTAAAAATAATAATGGACAATTGTTCTCTAGTGTATTGCAACTTTTGAAGTAACTCCTCCCACAACATATATAATATCCATGCAATGGACACATATGATAGTGATTAATGAAAAAGGCTACTAATGGACATGAACAACTGGAGAGATTCTTTTGGGATAATAAGAGAGAGTTGAGAGATTGTTAGACATGTTAAATATAATAACGCAATTCCAATATATATTATAATTCATTTGGGGTGTCCTGATGGTTAATGAGCTTTGTCACAATCATTTTTTTAAAATCAAATGTTAAAATTTTATCCGATAAAGTAAAGTGTAACTATAGAGTGGGGTTATGTTAATATTAACTTAAGTTATATTAGGATCTCGACTAAAAAACCTATATATACTATATGAAAACAAATGATTATTGTATTACACACAAATTAAGATTTCATTTATCAAAAAAATATTAAGATTTCATTATTCCAATTTTAATCCAAAAATAAGGTTGATTCAACAGTAAAAAGTATAATTTTATTAGAATAAATAGAAGTTTGGAACTAATTGAGATGGGCCAGAGTAAGAATATCAAAAGATATGGGCCTATGTTGGAGTTGGACCAACAAAAACGAGGGAGGGTTTTGAATTTGTGAATTTTATTTTCAATCAGGCACACCGAGCGAACGAGGTTTTGGAACTGCAATGAAACTTCCGGCGACGTCTTCGAAAGTTCCGGTCAAGTTCCGCATGTAAGCTCCTCCGCTTCTCGCTTCTTTTCATGTCCCTCCCATAACTCACACGGAAGAGATTATAAATGCAGACCCACGGCGGACAATTTGGTGCCAATTCGCCTCGATATCGAAATCGACGGCCAACGCTACAAAGATGCCTTTACTTGGAACCCTTCTGGTACTCTTAGCTTCTTCGTTTTGTCTTTTCCTTTGAAAATTTTCCAATTGGGCTGTTTGATTCGTAGGAGTATGCGTTTTTCTGTTGATGTTTCGTATTTAATTTTTTAGTTGTTTGTTAATTTCATGGTTAATTGAGCAACAAAGTTTCAAATTTGTGTTTGTCAGTGTTTAAGATGCTAATGGAACTTCACCTCAACTACAATTACTGGGATTGTGATTGATTATTGATGGCAATCCCTAATTCTTAAATGTCTCTACTTTTTTTTTTTTAGTATGTTTCATATTTTGTGAGCATTGTTTCAAGCCAAAAAAAAGGGTTTTTGAAATTGGTTTGAGATACCCAGTGTAGATTTCATCTGAACTGAACCTAATCCCAAACCACACTTTTAAATTTAATGAACATTTACTCTTTTTTTGATACTGCAATTTCTTTAATGAACATTTACTGAATCAATTTCTACCCTCATACATCTGCATATATTGTACCTTTTTTCAGATCCTGATTCAGAAATAGTGGTCTTTGCAAAAAGAACTGTTAAAGATATGAAGCTTCCTCCAGCTTTCATTACACAAATTGCTCAGTCCATTCAAGTAAGCAAAATATTTGTCTTGTACCTTGAGTTGGACTTCTGGGTGTTGGTAAACTTAGCAACTTCCTTATGGGCTTTACGAATTCTGAGATGAAATAAGTTGTACTAGACTTATACAAGCAACCTTAAAACACAAAATTGAGATACCGTTTCCACTAACTGTTGACTATTAAGTTTGGCACTGAATCATTAAAGGTCACAAATTACCCTTGAAAATACATGATTTTGATTGTTTTTTCCGTTCATACATATATGCCAAGTTCATCCTAGTTTGATTCTAGCATTGGAAAAGGGATGATAAGTCTTTTCGGGTGTCACTTATAGATTTCTTCTCCTAGGATATTTAATTTCCATGCAGGAGCTACTCTTTTGTGGTAGCCTGATAATGCCTGGCTGCATCATCAAGTACTATACATGTGTTCATATATTTTGCAAATAACTCTACTTTACAGACTGTACATTTTTCTTTCCTTTCTGAAGTTCTTATATTTCCTCATTCATCAGTCACAGTTGACTGAGTTTCGCTCATATGAAGGGCAAGATATGTACACTGGAGAGAGGATTATCCCAATCAAGGTATACTTCATACCCTCATCTTATCCCCTAGTTGTTCTTTTAATCATATGTATTCACATTTGATGGTTCATTCATCTTTTCAGCTTAATCTACGAGTAAACCATACTCTCGTCAGGGACCAGTTTTTGTGGGTGAGTATAAAATATGTGATTGGAGTTTTTTTTCGTGTTTATTGTGGAGTACTTGCTCCTTCAGTCATTCATGCGTTTCTAACTTGAATGCATAAAAAACCAATGGATTTCAGGATCTGAACCACTTTGAGAGTGATCCTGAAGAGTTTGCTAGAACCTTCTGCAAGGATTTAGGTATTGAAGACCCTGAAGTTGGAGTAAGCGAACTTTAATCCACTACATCATTTTTCAACTAGGAAACTCTTTTCACAGATTATGTATACATGTATTATGTAGAACTTGAATCACTGATGTAGAATATTAATGATAATGTTTGCGAAACTTCAAAATCCTTATACACATTTGAACGAAATGTTATTCTCCAGCCACTTTTGTAAACACTTAAACACCCTTTTCTTAAAAAAAAGAAGACAAAACTCTCTCTCTCTCTCTCTCTGATGTCTAAGATAAAATTTAACTTTATTCTTTTGCAGCCTGCTGTTGCATTTGCTATTAGGGAACAACTTTATGAGGTCAGAAATTTAAATTCTTTGGTTGGCCTATCCGTATTACTTTCCTTGTGCGGTTGGATATAACATGGATATAATCTATTTGTAATTTTCACGTGTATTTGATTCTAGATTGCCATTCAAAGTGTAACATCCACAAGAGAAAGAAGAATAGCCAAGAAGGGTCGCTGGGGTTCTGAACATGTGCCTGTCAGGTATGTTCTTACTTAGTTAAGTTCACTTGGTCTTACTTATATGAAGATGAGAACGTTGACCATTTCATATAGATACTCTTGTCAGTAATCCTTGATGCATCCTTCTCTCTCTCACACAGCAAACCAAGTGGTGTTTCATTGGACGTGATGAAGTTGTTTGGCTTCAGAGCTAGTGTCATCCGGTCAGTGCATTTGCTTTTCACTTTAATTTTAAACTTGAAAGATCTATTTAATATATTGTCAAATTAGATTTAAGCTACTGTTTGCATCGGTCTGGTGGCTCACTGGTTTGTGATACAGTCATAGTGTTGCTCCTAAGGCAAACAAAAAATGGTGAGTTGGTCTGTAAAACCAACACAAAAATATATATGTAGTAGTACCAAGCTAAAACCATCCCACAATTATCTCTGACCCTACAAGAGTAGCGAAGTTTATACAAAATATAACATATAATATAGCAGTGAATCAACCACAATATTATAGAGTTAAGGGGGTAGAAGATTAACTACAAGTTGAAGACACCCAGATATATATTGGTCTGGTTGTGATCCAAGTCTACATATCCTCAAGCTTCCTCTTCAGAGGCTGCTCTCTTATGTTCTAGTATAAAACACTAGCTGCCATGATGCTTACTCTTGATTAGTTCATTTCAAAACCAATAAGAGCTGAAAGTTCGGCAAGCTGAGCATGTGCTCTTTCTCTTTGATATTCAAATATTCCAAATTAGTGGTTAACATGATGAAATGCTTTTAACACGCTATGCAAGAAACAAACTTCAATATTTTAGGCCAGGTTCTTTAACTTAAGAACAGTTTCTGGAAAAAAAGAACAATACTCTATGCAAGAAACAAAGAAAAGAGTGGTAAAACAATTGAGTAAAAAAATGACTTAAATACCTATGTGTTATGCTTTTTAAATGTAGTTATATAATAATAATAATTGTTTTTTATTATTTTAACCCTCTTTCTAGTCTATCATCAAAAACCAAAATGAAATTACACTCCAACTTCTGCAGCACAAGAAGATCATGCATCATCTGCATTCAGGATGTGATATGCACTGCATAAGCCCTCTGTTAGATATTAAGAGCTCTGATAATATTATAATGATGAAATGAACAAAGGAGAAAAGAAGTTTATGACTTGCTCCCATACAATCTTTGGGATTCCTATTTGATATGTATAAAAACTGGAACACCTACATCTGTTTATTCCATCTCTTACCAAAACCAATCCTTATAATTAAGCAACTGAAGCCCTAAATTAGAATGTATCATCGCACATTATAAATCATTGATTTGATGCATAGATTATCTTGTTATTCATCATCCCATTTTAACTATATGTCATCTGCTGTCTAATGTATCAGTAAAAGGAAGGAGTGGGATGTATACGAGCCCATTGTTGATCTTCTATCGAGTGAGGAAGTGGATGCTCTGGAAGCCAGAGAAGATAAGATTGCTCGGTGATTGAACGCACATTAGTGAGACATGCATGTAGTTGCTGATGGAGATAATGGTCACTACTTTGATGTTTTATTTTGGATAGCCTATGCTGTTTTTACTCCATAGAGACACAACTATCTAAACTGATCATAGCTTCCTGAGTTTGATGTTATCTACTCAACCATATGTATATATGTGTGGAACATGTTCTTCACAGGGCAAGGTCCATGTATACACTGACTGTACATTTTCTGACCAAGTATATTCATGTCATGGTGTTTTTAGAGTACTTGAGTTCATAAGTTCATGTTCAATCTCTCATTTCTCAACTATTGCAAGTCTTTTCAGTTAAAGTTTTTGTTTGTTCAAATACTACTGTCCCTATTTTTGTCATTTACTTGAAAGTGAAGGTACACCGTACACATAATATTTTTGTGGCATATATGTTCTTGATTTGGGCCAATGAAACAGTAAAAAGTACCCAGGGATGAGAATTATTTTGTGATCCAAAATTATCCAAGCAGCTCAATTTTTTACCATACAAACCCATCATGTGGGCCCATGAACTGTACAAGTGATAAGAGTGTACTCACTCTCTTGAACCCTATGATGATGATACACAAGATGAATCTCAACTCAATCAAATGCAAATTGGAAAATAAGTACATTTCCACAACAACAAAAATATTAAAAAAATCTCTCCATGAACTTGCATTGATCTTGGGGATTCCCTATAAGACAAAGACTACAATCTCCAAACATCTTGGGATTGGACAACATGTTCCTATGAAATGATCTCCACTAATCCTAAATCTATTAATCCTTTCTTTCATCATCATCATCACTATCGTTAACACTACACTTCTGGCCCACCATCACCAAGCAAGAAAGATGCAGAAGAAGCACATATAATGCAAAAACAGAGTAGATGAGATGAAGATGAAGAAGGAGGGCATTGTTGTAAATATCAAGAAGTCATGGGAGTGGTCTTGGACTTGTCAAGAATGGACCACATGACATGCACATCTTGGTAACCACAGGCCATGACCTCTCCTTGCAAGTCCATGATGTAGCATCCAGCTGATTCGTTCACGCCTTGGTGGGGCTTCTTGTCCCTGGGCTGCTGTTGGGGATTGTTGAAGAGCTTCTTGAATGGTGAAGCTATGGTCTTTTTCCAAGAAGCCATTGTTATCAATATTGTTGAGGAAGGAGCAGAGAAGGTGTATAATATTATGATAACAAGTATTGACTAATATTGAGACATGAGGATATTATATATATAGAAGAAGAAGAGAGAGAGAGAGAGATGGGCGGCGAAGGCAAGATCCGTGAGATGAGGTTGGGACTTGGGAGAGGAACATCACTCCTTTTCTTATCTCCAAGTTTGGCTTTGGCTTTGCCTTACTGCAACCATAGCACATGCTCCACGCTCCCTATTCCACTACCTCTACACGTGATTGTGAACACCTCTCTCTCCTATGTCATGTCTCATATTTTATGTCGATTGCAATCATTATTAAAAATTTAGATAACTAATGGATATTATACAATAACAAGTCTTTTAGATCAATGAAACTCAAGTTGATAGTTAAATAACACCGGATATATTTTTATACTTTAACATCAAGAAATCGACCCATGCAGGACCATGTACATTATATCCTAGCCTTTTTCTTTTCTGAATGTGAATTATGAACCTACATATGAAGAAGTATCATAAGGGTGGAGAGAGAGGCTTTAGGGCAAATCATGTGATGTGGGCATGGCATGGCCACAACGTCTTTGCATCCTTGTCTTATTGTGCATACATGTTACCGTTAGGTCTGGGCCAACGGTAATATAAGTTTAGTTTACATGCCAAAAACACTTATCATTGTTCTTGTCCTCTTGGCTCTCCTTCAGTACATTTTAGTTCTGTGTACGGCTCTTGTACTATCTTTACGTTTTTAACTTGGGACTACTATTTTCTTTTTGTTTGATGTTTCTTTTTATTTATTTATTATTATTGGTTTAGTCTCTTGGACTATGTAAAGTTTTTGTTTACCTCTTACTCGTCAAAAAAAAAAAAAATGATCATGTCCCTTCAAAATTAGAACATTTCGTTTTTTAAAATTTAGAAAATTATAATTAATATGACCTTCTAAATGACCAACTATTAGCATTTTTAATTATCCTTAGCAGTGATTAAGAACAATCGTCCTTACTTGATTTTCCATTTGCCTAATTAAGGCCATGTGGTGATAGCCACCGCAACATGTGCTTAGTCGGAACATGTACCCTAAACTATCAGAGACCCATATCTATATGTCCACACTCTAATCTTTGAATTATCATGTTTAGGTTAATATTGTAAAGACCTTATTATTCATACTAAATATGTCCACAATCTTGAATATAAATGGCTTTTTTTTTGAATGAATTATATAAATGGCTTTTGGTAACAAATGGAAACTTGTTTTTAGATGAAATCAATGCCTTTAATATACATAGTTTAAGATGATGGAGGTTGAGTTCCCTTAAAGTTAAACAACAAACCCAAGCAAAATCTGATTACAACCCAATATGAGTATTGTTACATAACAAGTTAATTAATGTTAATGATTAGTATATTCACCTAAAAATTGTCAATGCATTCAAAGTTAGTTCAAACAGAAATAATTCTTTTACTTATTTATTATTATTATTATATTATAATATTAAGAGTCAACAAGCTCTCATAAAATTATAAGAAACCACACTTCCTTCAAGGAGAATAAACTATTACAGGGTTTGCTGATTTTAGTCATGGAGTTGACAAATAAAAGCTAATAATTAGTTTTATTTAGCATCTCGATGCAGGATTAGAGGCTCCTTTGGCACATGATCTTCTTTGGTCAGCGTGATTTATTGTTGAATAATAAAAAAGGTTCTATAATTTTAGTCAAAGCTGTTAACTTCCTTGAACTCATAATTAAGTAATTAATTATGTACTAAGCAAATCAAAAGTCAGTTTTTCTCGTTACTTATGTTTCTCTACTTCCGTGTCTGACTCTGAGGACTCAATGACCTCATCGTACCTTGTAAACTAATGAAGCATTTACAAGCCCACAAATTCAGTGCATCAGTGCATGAATTTAGCCCAATTATCGTGTTATTAAATCCAACTTTTATTTATTTGAATACATGTAAATTCATTCTCTGTATATTCATCTGCACATGCTACAACTGTAAAACATTGACAGTTGGTTCAGTTATGTATTAATGTTGTTGCTAATATTGCAACTACTTATACACATTATTGGATAGAAACGGAGAAGTTATATTCGTTTATTTTTTTATATCATTATCTTTTATAACTGATTTCACATGTAAACAGATGATATGTTTCATGCATTAAATTGGCGGTCCGGTTGTTCTATATATATATATATATATGTTCTCTCTCTTGTCACATTTTTCAATCACAAATAGGAAAATAACGGTTTATCCTTCAACATTTCATTTCATAATTTTATAGTTTTGAGTATATATTATAATTCTCAATTTAATGTTAGATGTGATAAGAGGGCCCAAATATTTTTCCAAACAACCTATCCTGCTGGCCCAACCAGCAAACACAAACGTTAAGCTCTGTATCAGGCCCAATTACTGAAACAGTATAAATAACTTTGTGGGTAAGAAATGCATGTAATATATTATTCATTTTTAAGGGTTATTTTCTATATTACTATATAAGTTTGTAAGCTTGGAATTTAGATCTAAGATTTGAAATTTATTAAAAAATCATTTTGTAACTGCTTTAGATGGTTACTATAGGTAGCATACATACCATCAAATATCACATATTAAATACAAACCCATGACAAAAAAATCTTCAAAAAGTTGAGAGAACATAAAAATTGTATTATTCTTTTTCCTTTACCTAAACAATAATTTCATGGAAAGTTCCTCATAAGTAACAATGATAGAGACTAACCAAAATGTACACAAAATACCCACTTTTGTACTTGACCCATTCCTTCACATAACCCCAAGAAACAATAACAAAATAGAAGGCCAAAACAAAAACAAAGTAGATCAAGGAAAAAGAGAGGTGTAGAGCTCATTGCTGTGAACTTTCCTTTGCACAAGTGATTTGTTATTAGCTTTTGAATGAGCCAAGGATCCATAAAAGTCCCATTAGACACTCATTTCAAGTAAAAAAAGGTAGTGTTTGCCAACTAATGTATGTATGCTCTGTGTCTTAGGAGCCATTCACCTTGCTTTGACCAACCCCACATGTCTCATTTTGGGATTCTAGAACAACAACAACGGTACAAGTCTCGGTCGTTTTTGTTTTGACCCGATTATAGTTCTGTGTTCTGATTATTATTTGTATTTTTGTAAAATATCTGACTTCAATTATATATTTAAAAAAATCCTTGTTTCTCGAACCCATCAAGTTTTTCTTTACTTGATTCTCTTTGATCTTTGGGTGCTTTGAATGTTGATTTCTCCTCTTAGTATTTGGTGGTTCTTTATTGTGTTCAAAACAAGAATCTTGAGTTGTTTGAGTAAAACACAAGACTTGAACTTGTGGAAATGCTGAGTGCTATATTATTGGCTCTTTGATCTCTGAAAATGCTTCTAGGCTGAATTTATGCAGCACTTAATTAGTAGCTAATTATAATATATTTTCTGTCAATCAAACCTACATGCCATTTGGGTTTAGTGGGAATTTAGACCTTATAATCCTTTAAACTATTGATTAATTAGAGTTAACTTGCATTATGATACAATATTTTTGCACCCTCACATCACCATCATCCATTTTTATATGAATTATCCGATAATATTCATTCTCACGTGGGCTCATGTTGATCGTGGCTTGGTCCTTCAGAATTAATAATATATTTCCCTCAGAATAAGTATAGGTGATTAATTGTTAGTTCAGTTCTATTTGTAATAATCATATTAAAACACTATATTTATTTTTGATATATTACTTTATATTTTTGTTGTTGAAAATTTAGTATATTACTTGATAAAATAAGAATATACGATTGAATTTTAGACAACTCAAATTCTACGATAATTATTACTCTAGTGATACCCGTATTTTTAAGAGTCGAGTCTATGCAAATTATTGATAACATTATACCAAAATAAGAAGACCAAAATCACAACCGCTAATATATTTGTAAAGATTCGTGATAACTTATTTATATTCGTTCATATCAGACGTACACGATTATTATAAAACATAATAACTATAAAAGACAATTAATTAATGCATTATTTATGTTCAAACAAAAAAGAATTGAAGTTACTTATGGAAAGAACACAAGAGTACAACTTTAATTAACATCATTGGCTTAATAAAGAAGCAAGGACATAAGAGATTTTGAAACTTGGTTTAAAAAGGGGTTTAGAGGCACGAGGGGTTTTGAATAAAGCAGCTACAAGAGACACTAAAAAAGGGTATCTAAGAAAAGAGATAGATATAGATGGTCCTCGTTCCTTGTTAGCTTCACTACACAACACTTTAAAGCTGGCACAGATTGTTTCTCTATGCAGAAGAGACACTGAAGAAGATGAATCCGAATCCTTGCTCGGCTATTTGAAATTAGCAAATACATGCATGTGTCTAGTGAAGAAATCGATAAACGAATACAATCACTATGTGTGTTGAGTATTCGAGTGCATGCACACAAGTTTTAGTCTCGTACTAGATAATTAAGAAATTAATAAAAAAATGAGACTAAATTACAACCTATTTTTACTTAATTATTACACTTAAGTTTGTATTTACTTTTTTTAAGTACTTCAAATTTGTTTTTTTTATTTATTTACGAAATCAATTAGTTTACTATTTATTTTTATTAAGTAACAAAATTACTTTAAAAATTACACCTCAAAATGAAAACAGATGTCTAAGTCTAACCCTCTCAAACCTAAACCCTAAACACTTAACATAAACCCTAAAATTGAAAAGACCAAGATACCCATATTTTTCCTTTTAATTTTCAAAACCATGTCTTGAAGACTTGGGGTTGAGTGACATGGTCTCGGAAATTAGAAAAGAAAATATGGATATTTTGGTCTTTTCAATTTTAGGGTTCTTGTTAGGAGTTTAGAGTTGGGTTGAGAAGGTTAGGCTTATGTTTCGATTTTAGAGCTTAAATTCGAGGGCAATTTTATTATTTCAAAAAAAATAAATAGTAAACTACCTGATTTTATAAAAAAAAAATGAAAATTAAATTAGTTTGAAAAGTAAATTCAAAATTAGATGTAGTTAACTTAAAACCGTCTATATAATAACCACTCCTCCTCCTCTTCCTCCTTTTCTCTTTCACCAACAACATTCAAGACTTCTCTTCCGCCGTTCTTCTTCTCTCCATCGCCGTCATCCGCGGCGGCAGCGAAGACGGCAGGTATGCCGATTTTGTTCCGTTTTGTCCATGGTGTGTTGTCTGGGGGCTTCCCTTCATTGATGGTTGCTTTTCCTCAGATCCTTCCTCCATTTGGATCTAGGGACAACGAGCTTGTCTACCAGTTCAGAGGCTCTTTCGACGGCGTGTGCGGAGCGCGGAGTGGCACATTGAGCGTGTTTTCTTGTCCAATAAAGTGTCGGCTGTGTCTGACTTTAAGTGCGCAGTTATTGCGTTATGTGGTGCACACTTTTTTGCTATTTGGTCTAGGCTAGTTGTATGAAGTATGCGAGCTATGCTCATTAAATACAAGACCATAGGAATTATTATTCCCACTAAGTCTAGAGTATGTGAGGTTTATTGCTTTGTTCGTTTCAAAAATTGATGTGTATCACAATGATTGATATATAATATATGTGTTAATTTTTTTATAAAAAAAACAATTTATTAATAGTCGGATGTAATTTATCATATTATTTATTAATTGTATTAACCCATCAAAAACAAACCCTTAATCATTTTAAATGTTATGCATACAGATCAGTGGATTGATTCACATGGAATCTGAAATTTGAGAGCCATTCCTGATCACCCCTCGAGCAAAGTGGAGAAATCTAAGATTCTCCCATAAACAAGAGTACTAGTGAACACGAGTTTGATACATGATGAGTGATAGATATTCTGTAATGGAATTATTTATGTGTCTTCCAAAACCAAGAGACAATCACCATTGGTTCAGGTTAAGCCTGCCAGATACTTTTGTCCCTTATCAAAACATTCGTAACTAGTAATGTTGTTGACATGCTTCCTTACTTACTTTCCCATCCATTCCTTTATTCAAATATTGTTCTCTTCTCTATGTCGCACAATAATTACGGCACAAAAGTGGAGCCGATTCTATGATATGAAAGATATAGTTGTTAAAACCCGATTTGTCTAAAAAATCAGGTTAATAACTCACGATTTTAGGACCCATCTTTAGTTTTACTGGTTGTTTATGTAACCATAGAACTTTGCTTGTAACTAGTGTTTGATATTTCAAATTATATGGTTGTGACACCTAACACGTTCTCTTAAGATGATTTTGGGATGAAATGATACCTTGGAAATTTGAAAAAAAAAAAAAATCCAAAAACTCTCTAGGGTTTCGAGAATATATATGGAGAATATAATGCTGAAAAGGAACAAAAAGAGGAGATATTGCAAGAGCTAAAGAAGATAAGGAACAAGATTAGGGCAGTGCAAGGTACATTATCTTGTACTGCAAATGCTTTTAAAGTTGTAACTGACATTATTGAACTCATCCCAAACATATACTATACCATCTTTTCACTAATATGGCATATTAGCGGTAAACCAGTAACAAGATCAATTTGCTAATAACATTTTTCTCAAATGTGTTTTTGAACTGTGAACCTTAAACTTTGTATTATACCATATTTTTACAAAATCAAACTTGATTAGCCTAGTGGTAAAGGTACTGGAATTTTAGTCTGAAGATTTGAGTCCCGACGACGGTATCATTTATTTAACTTATTTATCTCATTCTTTTTTAATCTCGTAAGAAAAGTCATTTGATACATCAATCTTAATGGTAATCAAGAAAGTCAAGTTCTAGTGTCTTTTTATCTTACATAATTAAGGTTGATTTTTACTAACCCTTATAGGAAGAAATTGCCGTATCCAGAAAAAAAAAATATATATATCACATCACGAAACCCAGAAATGCAAGCCTGAAACTGAACGCCACAAGAGCACGATTAAAGAATCGTAATTATATGAAGAACAGGACTGTCCAAAGGTGCAATGAGAAACAAGAAGACATCAAGATGAGCTATTTATACAATTTTATTTCATGTCAATATAACATACAAGCATCAAGACATAGAACCCAAAAAAAGAAGAAAATTACACGCAGTTAATAAGAATGAAAAGCTTAAGGTGAAGTATTGTTTGTTGATGGAGGATGAGCTAAACTGCTAGAGTCTGCCTCTCGGGGTCCGAAACTCGGCTTTCATAGAACCTGTTAATGAAGGCCGTGGCCTTCCTGTCTATGCCAGGCTCTGCAGTCCACCTTCCTCTGTCTTCATCACTGGCCCAAACTCTCCGGCCTCCATCGTCCCAGTAGTAATCGTCGCCGCCATGTGAGCAACAAGACTTGAAGATGTTGAAGAAGGAGAAGGATGAGGATTTCCTCTGCCTTTTGTAGCCTCCCATATATGGCTCTGGTTCTTGAACTCACAATAGCTCCTTTCTTGGCCACTAAGGTTTGTGTGTGTGTGGGCTCTGTTGAGTTTGGGATGCAATGAGAGGGGACTCCAATTTGTAGGAGTAGGGGAAGAGGGATGAGTGGTGTTTGAGATGAGATGGACGGCTGAGATTGATTGAGATGAAATGGTAATAGTTGTAAATAGCTTTAGCTACAAGGCATATGTGTTTTGGTCCTCTGCTTTTGAATTGACCCAAACAGTGCCTCCTTCAACTTTTTCTCTATAATATTGCCTAAGGAAGCTACAATTCTTGTGAATCTCTCTTCTTGCAGCTTTTGCTTCTTCTTTTTTTACTATTGGGTTCTGCTCATGTTTAATTATGTTTTTCAGCAACAAAACTTGAATTTGTGAACTACCCTTTTGAGATAATCAAGTCTTTGAGTACATGATCACCATAGAATCTTAAGAAAAGCTCAAGTTCAATGTGAAAATTAAACAATACTATTGGATACATTTAAGTCATATTTCATTGGTTTAGGCTGTGTTAGGCCAGATTTTGAATAGTTCAGACTGAGGAAATCACTTGACAGGCTACATGCAACGTATTAAGCGTATACAAGATTTGAACGTGAATAATATATAATTGAGTACAAAAGAGCTTAATGAATCAAATACTAGTGCACATAAGTAGATAAAGTTGCAGCACCGCGTACTTTGTATCCTAGGAGGGGTCTAAGAAGATAACAGATGAATAAGAAAATACTTGAAAGCAAGCTTTGCTGGAGCATTTTGGTGGTTGATGGATCGAGTTTTCGAAGAAAGTCCCTTAGCAGTGCCTTCAAGCTGTCTATAACTCTAAAAGCATCTTGAGAAGAGACCCCTAATGCTAAGGGTTTGGTGTGCTAAAATATACTGCATAAAATATGTATTTGGCCTTTATATGTTTAATTCATATATGCTACTATATACCATATTTTTTGCTTTTTTGTTTCTGTATCAGAATAAAGATCTGATATAATGAAGAAAAGCTCGATACTGTTAGGTCTGGCAAATATATATATTTGATTAATTTTGGGAACATATGTTTAAGCATGTGTCTAGTTCATTGGTGATAATTATTTTGTGAATTAGGCCATTATCCACATTACTCAGGAGAAGCTAATTAGATTAATACTAACTGTGCAACTTGTGTTTCTCGTAAGATTCTCGTAGATAAAGCTAGTTGTTATGATCAGTTTGGCATGGTCAAGGTAACACTCCATTTCTAGTTACCTTTACAGAGCTGCAATTCTTATGAGACTTGTTGATCTTTCCTTCACATTCAAGTTATGTACTATATTTTCAAGTAATAACTATAGTTTAAGACTCCAAAATCGTTTAGTTTGTATACCTTCATCTCAGATTTGGTAATGCTTTAGCAATTGTTGTGTGCAGTTACAAGTCACATATTAGTCTTCAAGTCCTAAATCTATGACTTTGTTCATGTAAGTGCTTTCTTACCATTTATGCTTCTGTTACATGTAATAGATTCATGTTAACCATTAAAATTCCACATCGAATAGATCAGATAGCTTATTAGATCGAAATCATGAAAACTGAAGCAGCTGACTGAAGATTAATAGATCTCTACATTTTTCTTGAATCGTGAACTTTTATTTAGAAGGAAATTACAAGAAGAACGCATCATGCATAAGATAAAATTAAGGAACAAGAAACGATACATCATATAGATGATCATAAAGGGTACATATATGTGTAGTAGTTGGAAATTGTACATAATGTTTGTTCTTCAAGAATCGGTGCGGTTGTCATGAAATTTCTTGATGAAGTCTGAAGCTTTCCTGTCAATGGCAGGCTCTATATCCCAGTAAAAGCTGTCGTCGAGGCGAGTGCGTCTGGTGATTCTTGCTCCTCCGGCTGCTTCATCTTCTGTGCTGCTGTTATGGTCAAGAGATCTCCATGATTTGAAGAGGTTGAAGAAGAAGAAGCATGAACACTTGTTGCTTCCTCTGCTATTCTTGCCCCCCATGTAATGAAATGGCTCTAGAGTAGAGGCTACTCCTAATCCTCTTATATATAAGTATGTAAGTGTAGTTTGGTATAAGTCTTGACATCATTGTTTTGGGAATCTTGCTGTTTCTGTAGGGTATTTGATGCTTTGATAGGTATATTTGTTATCATTGATAGATTGAATCTGTTTTCTTAACATTGTTCTTCTCAAAATCATTTTGACGTTCACGTTAAAACATCATAGTAATAGTTTGTTTATATATGTTTCTTTAGTTTAATTTGGAAGCTTGGATGAAATGAGAAAGTTATATGTTATGAGATGAGTTGAGTTGATAAAGTGAAGGTTACATAATTATTCTCTTTGTATGCAAATGGATGGTAATTGTTGAACATAGTATAGTGTTGTAATTATTTAAAATTCTTCCAATTTAGTGTACACGTTTTATTTTAGTTCTTCAACTTTTGAAACTGTCACAAAAACAAATATTTAAATCGATTTATCAAATATACAATTGCATTGTATAATTAAAAATCAAAATCCGAAGTAATTAAACAATCGATAGGCAAGCCACATACATGCTTTGGTTTATTGGGCTTATACTGTTCGGCTGGGTTTGGACATGATGAAATGCAATGGACCCATAATAAGAGCCCATGACCATTATATCTCAAGCCCATAATAAGAGCCTTTATTGGCCTTACGCAATGCACGTTCCAACAACTCTTTCTCGTTGCACCAATGCACCCTCACCTAACTGCATATGTTATAAGAACTAAAAAACAATCATCAACAAATATGCAGAATTACCATTATATTGTAATGGCTACAAACGACTAATTCAACCATCTTGCTTACCTAAAATTCCAAATGATTTTGGACAAAATTTTAAGAATATCTTAGAATATAATTTTAAAGTAATGTTATATTCGAAATAATAACAAACAAAAAAAAAGAAGAAATGGTTACTTTGTAGTAGAAAGTGGAACCAAATAAAAAAAAAAAATGTTTATTGTGGAATTGTAGGAGTGAGTAAAGAAAACATTCAAAGCAAAAAAACCGTAAAACCGATTAATCTAAAACCGAAAACGAAAAGTAACGCTTTTTGGATATGATTTTTTTTTTTTTTGACAAAAAGCTGACCCACCACTATATTGGGTTTATTTTTCAATATATTTGGATTAGTCCCCACCTTATTTCTGGTTTGACTTTGAGATCAAATTTCAAATACTTAAGTTTTTTTTATTAAACTAACAATATTTATAATATGTTCATAAAATTACAAGGCTAATTTTACAATTTGGGTGGCTTCAGTGTTGTGAGTTCTCGATATCGACATGGAGGAGGCTAAAGGTAAAGTGTACCCATCACTGCATTTTTTCCCCAGGTGTGGATCTGTTTTGCTTGATTTTGATGGGCTTTGTTTATCTGATGATTGCACCTCTTTGTTTGCATGATTCACCTGTAATCATAATTAGTTGAAATCAGTTAGACTTGGGGGGATTATATTCACTTTAAGAATTAAATTGTATTTGATTTGATTTTTATCATGGAGAATCTTCCCAGAATCTGCAACCAAGATTTGGTTATGGCTATTAGGCTATACTCCATGTTTATGGAAATTACCCAGAATTGGATGATCAAATTTAACTCTTATACTGAATTTGAACTAAGTTATTTCAGTTCCTCTGCTATTGGATTTTGACAATTTTGTTTATTTGTTCATAACTTGAACCTTGCTTCTGATAACTGATTCTGTGGCTTCTCCATTTGCTGCACATCAAGATGATAATCACTTCTTTTTGTTCAGATTACTACTTTCTTGTTATTTTGTATATCTGTATTCAGCTGCAACAAATAAAATCTATATGGTTCATGGTAAATTGTAAACATAGTAATAATTTCTTCTGAAATGTCGGCGTACTTTAAAAGACGAGGCTTTTAATCTCCACCTTCAAATATGTGGATCACATTCAGAAGTATACTAGGTTGTCCAAGTACTGAATTTGTGTGGTTTGTGGTTGGGTTGATCCACCAGTTGTACAAGATAGAGACCATAAGTTCTTGACCAAAGCCGTTGAAGAAGCCTATAAAGCGGTAGATTGTGGACATGGACGCCCTTTTGGCGCTGTCATTGTACATAACGATGAAGTTGTTGTGAGCTGTCACAACATGGTCTTGAAGAACTCAGATCCAACGGCTCATGCAGAGGTCACTGCTATAAGAGAGGTTACTTTAAGTGGCTTAACATCTTTTACATAATCTTAAGACCATATTAAATTTGAAATTATATGTATTTTTACCAGGCATGTAAGAAACTCAATCAGATTGAGCTTTCAGACTGTGAAATATATGCCTCCTGTGAGCCTTGCCCCATGTGCTTTGGTGCCATCCATCTTTCGGGGCTTAAGGTTCAACTTCTCTTTTCTTTCTTCATCGCTTCTCAATTTCCTTTCCGTTTGTAGTTCAAAGCATGACATGTGGAAGTTTCGTGTCAACAGAGGTTGGTCTATGGAGCAAAGGCCGAAGCAGCCATTGCCATTGGGATTGGATCCAATGATTTCATAGCAGATGCATTGAGGGGCACCGGTTTCTATCAGAAAGCTCATATGGAGATCAAAAGAGCCGATGCCAATGGCGCATTGATTGCAGAACAAGTCTTCGAGAAAACAAAGGAAAAGTTTCAAATGTATTGAGATATCTTCTTTAGTTGTTCTGAATATGACTACTCGTGTTTGTTTCTCGATGCAATTGTTTAAGTTATAATGAAAAACCGATAAGTGCTTTGAAATGTGCAATGTGAATGGTAGATTTGCCATTGCATTGTGTACATTATTGTCATGCAAGAACACAGAATATGAATATATTTTCAGAAATCTCTGGGTCATTTATTTGAAATGGCTTTTAAATTATGTGATAAAGAATGTTCTAGCAGCTTCAAACATAAGCACCAGTGGTCTAGTGGTAGAATAGTACCCTGCCACGGTACAGACCCGGGTTCGATTCCCGGCTGGTGCATTTTTTTAAAAATATTTGATTCCTTATTCTTTTGCCAGTTTTATTCTCTACAACCTTTAGCACTAATAAACAGCTTTAGATTAATAATAATTGTGCAACTTATGTTTCTCGTAAATAAAGCTAGTTGTTATCAGTTTGGCATGGTCGAAGTAACATTGTAGAATAATCCTCCATTTGTAATTAGCTTTATAGAGCTGCAATGGTTATGAGACTTGTTGATCTTTCCTTAAGTTCCAAGTTATATACTCTATTTTTAACTACTAATTATATTTTAAGACTCGAAAATCGTTTAGTTTGTATATTTGGGTCAGATACTGTAATGCTTTTTAACAATTGTTATGTGGAGTTACAAGTCACATATTATAGTCTTCAAGTCCTAAATTTATGACTTAGTTGATGTAAGAGCTGCCTTAGCATTCGTGTTAACAATAGCATCAATTAGGCTTATCATATCAAAATCACTAAACTTGAAGTATCTGTATTGAAGATCAAATGATTTCTACATTTTCTTGAATCATGAACTTTTATTTAGAAAGAAATTATAAAAACACTTGATGCATAGTATAAAAGGAACAAGAAATGGAACATATATATATATACATAAATGATCATAAATTAAGGTACATATGTGTAGTGGTTGGTAAATTAACATTTATTTTATAAAAAAATAAAATCAAAAGGAAAAGGAAAATAAATTGAACAGATAGGAAATAGAGAAAATGAGAGATGATATTTCTGTACCAAATTAAAAAAGATCACTGCACCACTTAACTTTTGGGCCCAGAATGGAGGAATCCCAACCAAACTGTTAAGGCCCAACAAGCCTTAATTTATTTTGAAAATGTCTTAGAACATGATGTTAAAGACGAAAATAATAAGAATATAAAATAGATAAATAATTAAATCTGTGGTGGAAAGTGGAACCAAATTGTGGTGGAATTGTATCTGATGATACCTTTCCATAAGATTCCATTTCCATATTGATCTGCTGATTCATGAACTGTGTATCGGCAGGGAAATTTCTTTTACCGATCAGAGGTATTAAAGATACAGAGCGG
>JAYMSW010000330.1:0-24576 GCA_036897725.1 Erodium texanum
AGTATTGAAGGCAATAGAAGAAAGAGAAGGGAGAGTGACATGGAGTGAAGTACAAATGATGAAGTATACATGGAGAGTGGCCCAAGAATTGCTGAGGCTCACTCCTCCCATGTTCGGAAATTTCAGAAGCATAACCGGTGACACAGAGTTCAAAAACTTCGATATTCCCCAGGAATGGAAGGTAACTTTTCAAACCCGACTCAAACATGCCCATAAAATGATAAATATATCACGATCATCAAGTTTTAATATCATATTGAACTCTACACATTATTGTAATGTGTTTAAGGGGTTCTAGTCACGTCGGCGACGCATTTGGACGAAAAGATATTCGACCCGTCGAGATTCGACAGCACGAAGAAATATATACCGCCGTACACGTACCTGCCGTTCGGAGCCGGCCCGAGGATATGTCCCGGCTTGGACTTCGCGAGGACCGACGTGTTGCTGATAATGCATCACTTGGTGACCAAATATGAGTGGGCTCAGGTGATCCCTGACGATCCCATTACTCGTGAGCCCCTGCCCTATCCTGCCATGGGCCTTCCCGTCAAGATCTTCCCTAGAAATGTGTGTTAATTTGTGAGGCCCAAATCGGAAAGAACAGGCCCGTTGGACTAAACATCATAGGCCTCGTATATAGGTAAGTGTTTTTAATTATGGGTAATTATGATTTCACCATGTACTTTTAAGTATACTGTTTTTTAATCGTATAAATTGTTGAATGCTGTAATGGTTGTCAATTTGGATGAAAAAGTAGGAAAATCATTTATGATAAATAGTTTTAATTAGGATTTTTTACAAAAAAAAAAATGTATTTTTTTTCCTTTCAAATTAACGGTAACTAGTGTTTAGTATCGTCCTTCATAAAATACTTTTAAGATTTTATTCATAAAAATATAATATAAATTGTTCATTGGAAGATATTTGGTGATGATCTTGTACTACTTCTTTCTTGCATTCTTTGGACTGGAAATTGCTATGCGGTGTGGAGGAGTTTCATTTCTCTTACAAGTACGAATTCGTTTTAAAGAGCAAAGAGCTGTCAATAACCGTATTAAAACTTCATTTCTATCTTAGTCCCTGATGTTCGTTTTAAAACTTCAGGGATAATCATATCGGGACTCAAACCCTATTTCCATGGACTCAAATTCGAATACTTGATCAATTGGTTAAACAATCTTTAGAGCATCTTCAATTCAAAACGTAGATTTGGTGCAGCATTTACCAACCCAATACACTATTTTTGTGTAAGCTTAACAGTAAAATAGTGTAGATTATATATCAAAAAGATGGTTCGTTCTAACCCATACACCAAATCCTATACCAAAATATTGTTTTTAATTGTTTGATAGTAAAATGATTAATAAAAAAACAAAAAAAATATTTCATCCAATCCTAATTGTACAATCACTTAAAATGTAATCATTACTTTTAAAGGAACACTATTCACTTTTGTCAAATCTGAAGATATGAATGGTGTGTTTTGGAATTGAAAATTGTCACATACACCAAATATTTTAGTGTTTGTAGAATGAGTTGGAGAATTGTTGCTTAAAATAATGTTTTCACCCAAGACAAAAAAATTGTATTATTTTTCGGATTTAATTTGTTTGTTTTTATAAAAAAATGACCGTTGGAGCCACCGGTCATTTTTTTTTCAAACTTCAGGTCATGTGGTGTCTTGCTATTGGACAATAAAGGACCAAAGGCTAGAAAAACGAGGCGGAGGAAGCTCCATAAACGGTATCTGATAGCGGAGGTCCGCAAAAAAGCTTTCGATCGGACAAATGGAGGCCACTGATAAGCAATCTGTTGAAGTCCCACATCGAAAATATGCAAAGAAAATAAGTGATTAATAAGCATAAGAAGCCTCCACCCATCAGCTCGAGCTTTTGGGTTGGATAGGACTTTCACATGGTATCAGAGCTAACCCGGTTAGCCCACGGCCCGTTTGTCACCTCCACCATGTGGTCTCCGGTCCATATGCAGATGTCCAGTCCTGTTATGGCCCACGTGTAGAAGTCCAGTCCTACACGTGAATGGGAGTATTGAAATTAATAAGTGATTAATAAGTATAACGAAACAACAGCATACCCGAGATTAGGAGCATAATACATGTGTTCGTTTTAACTAATCTCGGGTTAATTCTTACCTAACCTCCCCTCTCCCCGCCTATCCTGACCACATCAACCTCTATATAATCATTACTACTTACTGATCCAATTCAGCATATGAAAAATGGACTTACTCTATACCCTTTCCGACAAGTACTATGAATTCGAACACAAACCTTATTCCATGCAAATTTTGGCGGCTACAATCGTGATTGGTCTCATTGGTGTGTACTTAAAGTACAAGGTTGTGCCACTTCTGGGGAAGAACCTCCCTCCAGGATCCTATGGCCTCCCATTCGTAGGAGAGTCCATAAGCTTCCTCGCCGCACAGAAACATAACACGACCGCTCAGTGGGTCCAGGACCGTATCGACAAGTACGGACCCATTTTCAAGACCTCGATTCTGGGGTCAACGATGGTCGTCGTCACCGGCCAGGCCGTTAACAGGTTCATGTTCAGTGGCACCAACCGTAGTGTCACCTTAAACCAGCCTGCGAGCCCGGCTCGGATTTTTGGGAAGCACAGTCTTCTTTTTGAGATCTCTGGTGCCCAACACATGCTTGTTAAAAAAGCCATAACCGGGTTTCTCAAGCCCGAAAGCATCAAGAGATTTGTGGGTCAAATGGATTTGGTAGTACATCAACAACTAGCAAAGGTACATGTACAAATTTAGTAGTACTACGAAATTTTATGAAAAACGAAGACTGTTGTCTGCATCACATGTCTAAAAGATGCAAATAGTGTTACCATCAGATAATAACTGATTTATTAGTCTATGACTTTTTAGGCTCTTACCATGGTATGTAAGCAATAAATAATTGATTTGTACCTTGAATTCGCGGTCTATTTAACGTTTATTTTGTATCAAGTTAATATCCAATCTGTATGTCATAGATTTTTTTGTTCCTCAGAAGATTTGATCTCCCAAAATCAAACATGGTTTTGAGTAATAATTAACGGATTTATACCTTAAACACATGACCTATTAAACAAGTTTCTTAGAGTCATAGGAAAAAACGTGATGTCTAATACATATATCATGAACTTCTTCTTCGTCTTCTTTTTCCAAACAGATAACACGATATCTTATGGACTGACCGTCATCACTTGATAAATATAGTAACACGATGCGTTACACGTGATATTGTAGGCTCTGGAGGGTAAGGATGTAGTGGAGATCGTGCCCTTGATGCGGAAGATCACGTTCAATGTGAGTTGCAGCACATTTATTGGACTAGCAGACGGGAAGGAGAAAGATGCTATGTTGGAGGACTGTACTACTATTTGCAAAGGGTTGTGATCATTGCCACTGAACCTTCCCGGAACCACCTTCCACAGGGCCCTAAAGCAAGGGCCAGAGTTTGTAAAGTGCTCTTCAATATGATAGCCCTCAGGAAGGAAGAAATGGAACATAATAGCTCTGGTTATGAGAAGGACATTATCTCCGGCTACCTCAACTTGAGGGATGAAAATGGAGAACCCATATCGGAGATGGAGATTCTAGACAACTTCCTGTCTCTCATCCTTGCTTCCCATGAAACATCTGCGGCTCTCCTAAGCTTATTCGTAAGATACTTGGCCCAAGATCCCAAAGTATGCGACCAGGTGTTTCAAGGTATGTTAAAGTACTTGACCCTAACAATATCAGTCGATAATAGTTTTAATACTCTAATACGTTTCATTAGGTTACCCAACAGAATAGTTGTTGTTCTAGATGTTTCCTCCCTAGTAAGAAACGTTTAGTCTTCGAATTCTAGTGGATCATCTATCTAGGAGCGTATAGTGAATAAGATCAGGTTAAGAATCATGATAGATAGGAAGGGAACGGTTCGAGAGGTTAGCTTAAGATTTATTAATTTATTGCTGATAGAAAAAAACATGAATTTAGGATTTGAAGTTGATACCAAATATTAAAAATTAAAGATGATAGTTGGTAAGACACTCTGAACTCAACAAAGAAAAATTCTTTTACTAACAATAACTAGGAATACCAATCAGCAATTTTTTCTTTTTTTCTGTCGCTAAGAATTTTGTATTAAAACAAAAGTCGGATGGGTCTTAGATTAGGAGCCAAAACCATCTAAAGTTCGTTACAAAAAAAGCAACAAAACATCAACCGTTAGGGAAAGAGTGTGACTCCATACGGAGTCTAATTACCGGAAGGCATAGACTAAATTACTGGGATAGGTCACGTCAATAAAGTTTACAAAACCTGTTATCGTATATGATTGAAATCGATAACCTTATACTTAATTGTATAAAGTTGTCGTCACTTAACTCGCACTCACATTTTTTGTGTATGTGGGGTAATGGAATGTATATATATCTAACAGAACAAAAAGAAATATTGAAGGCAATGGAAGGAAAAGAAAGGAGAGTGACATGGAGTGAAGTGCAGATGATGAAGTATACATGGAGAGTGGCCCAAGAACTGATGAGGCTCACACCTCCGATGATTGGCAACTTCAGAAGCATATCCGGAGACACCAAGTTCGAAAACTTCGACATTCCCAAGGGAATGGAAGGTAATTGTTGAACCCGACTCTAGTACGTACGATAAATAGATTGTTGACTTACATATAGGAATGAGTTCAATTAAACATAAGAAGTGGAAGTTACATCTTACATAGTATATCTGATAGTGAAAGAGTTAGTATATGATATGACCATCACTAACTAATGTTATTATCAGACATGTGTCAGACTATTATTGGATTATCAAACTTCTATAGAATCTGTTTTTACCAGGTTATGATACAATTAGGTTCATATATTAGATTTGTGTTGGGCTATTATTAGACTGTCGAACAGATCATTATCGAACCATTTCCGACAATACTTTAGTTACCCTACATATGATACTTTAGGTTTGAATCGCGGGACATAATGTCCTCATACAACTGGTAATGTGTAACAGGGATTGTGGGTCGCGTCCACAACACACATGGACAGTAAGATATTTGAAGAGCCGGAGATATTTGATCCGTCGAGATTCGATGTCAAGAAGAAGTCTATACCGCCGTACACATACTTGCCGTTCGGCGCCGGGCCGAGGATATGCCCCGCCGTCGACTTTGTCAGGACCGAAGTGATGCTCATAATGCATCACTTGGTCACCAAATATGAATGGGCTCAGATGGTCCCTGACGAGCCCATCTCTCGCACGCCCCTGCTCTTTCCTGCCATGGGCCTTCCCGTCAAGCTCTTTCCTAGACATTTACGCTGAAGTTGAGAGGCCCAGATCTGCAAAACTAAGCCCGTTGGGCTAGACATCATGGCTTCCGGTATTGCCAAGTGTTTGTGTACAATTTACAACCACCTATCAATTATGTTTCTATAACAAATTTGTAATCACGTATTTTTTATATGTATCGTTTTGTAATTTGGTGTGTCCTCTTCATTTGGACTGAAAAACAAACGTGAGTCGTGATATACTATGTTTTTTCATATATGAAATTTTAAATAACTCATTCTCAAATGATTTTTTCTTCGATTGTCATCAAATTATCATAGAGTGATCGAGTGCCGAAATTTGATTTCTTTTGTGTTGATTTAATATATGAACTACAATATACGATTTAGTACTTTTAAATATTCTTTCGACTTGTCGGTGCTAGTCCAGTGACCAAAGAAGGTATTTTTCTTAGCCACTAGAGATCGAAACTTATGGAAACAATAATGTTATTATTTGTGTTGTTTGCAATTTTTTGTTTTGGGTTATCGCATGTGTGCATCGTGGTGTGTTGTCCGGTCTGATCTGATTGTTAAATGATATGCAAACTATACTTATTCAGTGATACTGACTGCATGAATTATTATTCTCACTAGGATTGGAGTCTATTATTACTATAAAATATATAATGTTACTATCTTGTACAATATAATCATTGGTTTACATATCTTTATAATTAATATATAATATTAGTGACACAATTTTCAAATAAAAAAATCCCTAAAAGCAAGAAGTAGGCTTAAAATATAACTATAAATAGTAAAAAATAATAATTATTGTCGGAAGAGAATATATCGGGAAAAATTTACCACTGACCAGAGAAGAAGTGGTGTCGTTTTACTGTCTGTATTATATTAATCACTCCCAGAAAACAACAGAATGCTGTCAGAACACAAAACGGACTGTGTTGTGTGTGTGACCCATACGTTTGACTCAGCTGTCGAGCTGAGTCATTATTTATTTTATGTTCTTTTTATTTAATAAAAAATCATACAAGCTAAAATAAGTACAGTAGATAAAATACTTGTTCATTGAGTTTGGAGCAACTATGCAAAGTTAGAAATGGCACAATACACGAAGCCTTTTGGTTCGAAGTCTTTGTCACATTCATGTACATTACAATACAACAATGACATTACACCCAAAAAAAACCCATGTTTTTGCCTTTCTGGTAACTAACTAACTAATCATGACAGCATTAATTCAGTATCCATATAAATACTGTTAATGATTTTATAATTATATTAATTTGAGTTTGTGGTAAGTCACACAGTACTTCATGCATAATATCTCTTAATATAGATATTTTAGGTTATGCAAAATATATGAACTCCTATAATAACACAAATAAAAAATTTGAACATTCGTATATTAATTTAAATTAATAAATATATAGTTATTTAATACTTATTACATGAGTTGTAATAATGTAACTATATTGATGTTTTAACTTACTTGCAAGCAACTTTATTTTGAAGAATTGTGGACCCTTGTTGCTTTTGGTCACAGTGTGATGGTAACAAAAGAGAGGCTTAAAAGCAAAAGCTGAGTCCCTCTCCTCAGACCTTCCTTTATCGCACTACCACCATTGTTACCTACTTGCCTTTATTTATCAACTCTTTCGATAACGTTCAGTTACTCATATAGTTGGAAAAAGCTTACGTTCATTTAAAGAGAGTCAAAACAGAAACGGATTAGCAAGGTTAACGTATAAAAAGACTCGAGCCTTTTATCGGGTGGAGTTGATACTATGGGTTCAACCCCGCTGAAAACGGCCAATTTTTTTTCTTCTTTGGCTTCAGATTTAGAATCAACATATGGTGTTGATACTTAGATACAAAACTAATAACATGACGTATAACAAGCGAAATAAAAATAATTATTTGATAAACTAAAACTAGGTGAAAACGCTAGAAAAAATTCTATATCTTCTTTACACAAACTCTTTCTCTTTTACACGCATCAAATGTTTTCTCCTCTTATCATTATACTTGTTATAAGAAGATTCAAAAAATAAATGAACATCTATGTTTCGATAATCAAAAATCATTAGCAGCAAAATATATAATTATTATATAAAAAAGACTTATTTCATGTGTTAGTTTTTATTATTAAATGCCTCTATATGTTGGTGTTTATTATTAAATACTAAACAAACCTACTGAGTTTCGAAAACTTGGAACAAGTTAGCTTAATCTTGTATTAATTTTTTATTATAACAAATTTGAATAAAATAATGAAGGAATTGAACATAAACATCCTATTAACTACTCAATTAGTTTGTAATCCTAAATAAGTTTGGGAATTTATTACTTTCCTAATATGACTGCACCCAATTTTAACCTAGATAGGAACATGACTGCACATTTAAGAAACCTGACAATCATTTCTGTTGGGACTCAACAAGAGATTCCAGAATTTATTGCTACATAACTTTCATGTAAATAATTGGAATTTGGGACCAAACCCTACCTTCCTCTTCAAGCTTTAGAGTTGGTAGTTGGTACCATTTACTAATCATGACACATTGTCATTTATCTTAGTAAACAGTAACAATGTCATGACTCTTTCATGCCCCAACTTCATGTAACTAATACCAAAAATGACTTTATTACTATATGTTTCATATAAATTTAGATGATATTTTGTAATAATTTAGATTCTTTCTTATTTAATTTAAGCAAAATAAAAAAAACCCAATGAATATTAGTTAAATTTATTATCTCATATAATCGTAAAATCTAAAATTTTAATAACTATATATTGTTAATGTAATTGTCATATATTATATATTAATTATGAAAATACACATAGTAAATGTAAGATAGTAACATTACAAACTTTAAATTTGATAAGAATAATACTTTTTGTAATCATAATTGACTGATTATAGCTCACGTATATACCGCTTAATAAGCAGATCGAAACAAACGACAAACCAAATACACATATGATATAATCTAAAACAAACAATTATAAATAAGAAAGAATAATTATACACACATTAAGATTCGTGACAATTAAAAAATAACTTCTTTACTCAGTAGACTAATTAACTTAATAGATGTTAATAATAAGTATAGTTGATGAAAATTCTATTAAGTGCATAAAGCTAAATAATTATTAATCCAAAACAACCATGCAAATATGCCATTGCCAACCAACGTGACATTAGGTGGGTGGCATGCCTGTAATTTTGCTCACCATACAGGGTTATATATGGAAACTTAGTCACATTCTATCGTTAAAGGCCTGAGCATGACTCTTTCGCCGTCACGTCAAAAGATCTCACTCACGATGCCAGCTAATATGCCACCTGGGATTCGAACTAGCCACTAGAGTCACACCACGTGTCAAGTGATTAACATTTAATGGCCCCCAGCTACCAACCTAACTAGTGGTCCATTCCATTTTAATTTACATTTGTTTTTGCTGTAAATGAGGAAGTTTGGTTCTTTAGATTTGTTTCTCAGGGCAAAAAAGGAGAGCAAGTGAAGAGACCACACACACTCTCTCTGTTCTTCGTTTTCCGGCGAAGGCAACCCTGTTTTCCGGCACCGGCGATTGGTGGTACCTGCTCAATTTGCGTTGGTTTTGTCTGAAGCTGAACCAATTTGGGATTCTCCGGCGAGATTTTGTAGCAGTGTGCTCGGCTACTCGATTCACGGTTCTCAGATTGAAGCGTTTAAAGGGTCTGTTCCTTTTCTTCGCTTTTGATTGTTTTTGAGCTCCGGAGGTGTAAATATCGTTGCTTTATTGTGGGGATTGATAGGGTTCTTATCTTCAACTTTACCTTCTGAAGGAATCTCAAGGTTTGCTACTGAAATTGCTTCTGGGTATCTCTGTGTTTCTTCTTTGTTAGTGTTCTCGAAGCTCCTAATCAAGCTGTTAAGCAAAAAAAAAGCTCATTTTTTTTGGTCGGAGCGGGTCGATTTTGATGTTTTTTGTGTTGTTCTGGGTACAGGTTTTGATGGGTTTTTGAGGAGACGAAACGGGTCGAGAAATGCGAGCTGCAATGAACCCGAAACCGCTGCTCGGTTTGTTGGTGGTGTTGGTTCTGGCGGCGGCGCCGGCGAGGTCTCTTACTCCGTCCTTCAACGACGACGTATTGGGGCTGATTGTGTTTAAGGCCAACATCGAAGATCCGAATGGCAAGTTGGGTTCGTGGAACGAAGACGACGACAGTCCCTGCGTGAACTGGGTCGGGGTCAAATGCAGCCCTAGATTCAACCGGGTCTCCGAGCTCAACCTCGACGGCTTCTCTCTCTCCGGCAGAATTGGCCGTGGCCTATTCCAGCTCGAATTCCTCAGAAAGCTGTCCCTTTCCGGAAACAATTTCACCGGAACTATAAGCCCCAATTTTGCTAGACTCGAGAGCTTGAGAGTCCTCGATTTGAGTCACAATGGTCTCTCCGGAGCTTTACCGGATGATTTCTTCCGGCAATGTGGGTTTCTGAGAGCGGTTTCTCTGGCGAAGAACAAGTTCTCCGGGAAGATTCCGGCGAGCTTGAGCTCGTGCGCCTCGCTTGCAGCTGTGAACTTGTCTTCCAATCAGTTCTCCGGAGCTGTGCCTTCAGGGATTTGGTCTCTCAACGGTCTTAGAATGCTCGATTTGTCCGATAATCTGTTGGAGGGTGAAATCCCCAAGGAGATTGAGACGATGAAGAATTTGAGGTCAATCAGTTTGCAGAAGAATAGATTTTCAGGGCAAGTTCCTGATGGCATTGGAAGCTGCTTGCTCTTAAGATCAATTGATCTCAGCGAAAATTCACTATCCGGGTCTTTACCAGAGACAATGCAGCAGCTAAGCCTGTGTAGTTACCTCAATCTTCACCGGAATTCATTTTCCGGCGAGCTGCCAGAGTGGATCGGAGAGATGAAGGATATGCAGCATTTGGATGTTTCAGCTAATGCATTCTCCGGCCATGTCCCTCCCTCCATTGGGAATCTTCAATCATTAAAAGTAATGAACTTTTCGGGAAATAACTTCACCGGAAGCTTGCCGGAGTCTCTGATCAGCTTCCCCGGACTCACAATCCTTGATTTCAGTCAAAACTCTTTCACAGGTAATCTTATTGCTCCTACTATTGAATTGGGTGTTCATAAAGTTAATACAATGCTCAATAATGTGTTCATTTGTGACATATCAACTATCATTAGGACTTGTGATTTTGAGTAGATTGCAGTTCTTTATCTGTCTTTGTAATGTTCTTGTAGGTACTATCCCTACAAGTATAGGACACCTGAAGGACTTGGATGTTCTTGATTTGAGTGACTTGGTGGAGGCATCCCCTATAAGTTGGGGGGAGCCATTTCTTGGAAGGAATTGAAACTAGCCAAGAACCCGCTAGGAGGGAAAATCCCCAATTCAATCGAAAACTGCTCCTTGTTAACAACTTTGTAAGTTCTTCACTGTTTCTTGGCACGCTAAACTAAATCAAGATTGCATATTTCGTAAGTTCTTAACAAGTTCTTGGATTTGTGCAGGATCCTTGCACAGAACAACCTATCTGGCCCGATACCCTCAGCAATAGGGAAGCTTTCGGGCCTGCAAAATGTAGATTTGTCTCAGAACAGCCTCACCGGAACCTTGCCAAAGCAGTTAGCAAATCTTCCTAACCTTGTCTCCTTCAACATCTCCCACAACCACCTTGAAGGTGAGCTACCCGCCGGAGGCTTCTTCAACACCATCTCTCCGTTCTCAGTCTCCGGCAACCCATCTCTCTGTGGCTCTGCAGTCAACAAGTCTTGCTCCACCGTCCTCCCCAAGCCCATTGTCCTCAACCCCAATTCAACTTCTGATTCTGGAATGAGTTCGTTACCTACTAATCAAGGTCATAAACGAATCATCCTTAGTATCTCAGCTCTCATCGCCATTGGAGCTGCAGCTGCGATTGTTATAGGTGTGATCGCCATCACTGTGCTTAATCTTCATGTGAGGTCAGCGACTTCCCGTTCTGCTGCAGCAGGGCTCTCGTTATCCGGTGGGGAAGATGACTTCAGCCAATCAAACACCACAGACGCCAACTCGGGCAAGCTTGTCATGTTCTCAGGCGACCAAGACTTCAACACAGGAGCAAACGCGCTTCTCAACAAGGATTGTGAGCTCGGGCGTGGAGGATTCGGGGCAGTGTACAAGACAGTCCTCAGAGACGGACGTCCAGTGGCAATCAAGAAGCTCACAGTCTCAAGCCTCGTGAAGTCCCAAGAAGACTTCGAGAGAGAAGTCAGGAAGCTAGGAAGAGTTAAGCACCATAACCTCGTTAATCTCGAAGGCTATTACTGGACTCAATCGCTACAGCTCCTGATCTACGAGTTTGTCTCTGGTGGGAGCTTACACAAGCATCTCCACGAAGGATCGGGCGGGAACTTCTTGTCATGGAACGAGAGATTCAACATAATTCTCGGGGTAGCGAAGAGCTTATCTCATCTACATCGTTCCAACATAATTCACTACAACATTAAGTCAAGCAATGTCTTAATCGATGCCAATGGTGAGCCCAAGGTAGGTGATTTTGGCCTGGCGAGGTTATTGCCAATGTTGGACCGTTATGTCTTGAGCAGCAAGATACAGAGCGCATTGGGCTACATGGCGCCCGAATTCGCCTGCAGGACTGTGAAGATAACGGAGAAATGTGATGTTTATGGGTTCGGAGTTCTGATTCTCGAGATTGTCTCTGGGAAGAGGCCGGGCGAGTATATGGAGGACGATGTGGCCGTGCTTTGTGAAAGGGTTAGAGGAGCTTTGGAGGAAGGGAGGGTGGAGGAGTGTGTTGACGGGAGGCTGCACGGGAAGTTTCCGGCGGAGGAGGCTGTTCCGGTGATGAAATTAGGGTTGATATGCACTTCACAAGTGCCCTCTAACCGGCCTGAGATGGGAGAGGTGGTTAATATTTTGGAAATGATTAGGTGCCCTTCTGGAGGGCAAGAAGAGTCTGCTTGATTTTGGGTTTGTGACCTTTTCCGGTGATCGGAGGGGTCTCCGGTGGGTTTTCCGGCGAACAAGAATCCGGTTTGTTCATTTCATTAGAGAAGGAGCTTTTGGTTGTTGGGGGGTTTTGTGGGTTCTTCTCAATGTGTGCTTTACTGGATTTTTATTCACCGGGTTTCAATTGGAGACCACTTTTGGGATGTTGTTTCTCAAGTTACTAAATCTTTGGGGCCTTAGATCTTATGTATTTGGTATTTTTTTTTTCTCCTTAAGAGTGAATTAAACCCGTTTTTTTTTTATCGGAAAATGTGTACTGAGGATTTCAGGATCAGTTTCATAACCTTGTTTATATAGAAGTAAAGGAACATCAAAAGGTTTGAGATCAATTAAACCGTTTTTCAAAACTTATGTTATACTAACTTATCGTCTAAAACGTGGATACGGTGAAATAAAAGGGACTTGTAGAATTAGTTCAAGGTTCCTGGTTACAATCTTTATATACGTTATGGTTGTTGATTGAAAAATAATATTAGAATTTCAGTGGTGATCTTGTAATTCACTTGATGTGGGAGGGTATTTTGGGCATTTTATGAGTTACCTTCCAACCCAAATAGGTTGGCCCATTTGGCCAAATAATGTATGTATTTGTTCCGATGATGGGCACCAATGGTGGAAGGCAAAGAATCCAAATATATTTCAAAGTCAAAAGTTAGTTGAGAGCCAGAGGGGATTTCCAATTCCAAAGATTCAAAAAACACCCACTTTGATACAAAAATAATCTTAAAGTGCACAATACAATAATAGTAAAGGTACTTTGAAATCACAAGAACTAATTGCCTCAATGCTCTTTTGAAGATATGGGTATTGAAATAGAATATTCATTTTATATAAAACAATAGAACCATCTCTTTTTCATTATTTATATGCATCAGTCAGTATCAAATTAAACTCTAATATTATGTTAAATTCGATTTATCAAACAGTTCTTTGTTTTTTTTTTCAAAATCCGATATATGTATTATCTTGAAACAAAAGCAAGAAGGTTGATGAGAGAAGGTTCCTTTTTGTGTGGAGATGACTGTCAAGAGGAATATAAATCTGTCAAGGCCATGTGCATACATGTTATGTTAAGGTCTTGAAGACCTAATCTTTGTTGGCATTGTCATCACCAACTAGCACATGGAGCTTCTTGATAATAATTAATAAGTGAACTGAGATTTTTCTTTTACAGATTTCTAAATATCCTTGGAGCTCTGTAGGAATGGTAGCACAGTTCCCACTGAAAGACCCATCAAATATTCATTGGAAAGATGAAAGAAAATAAAAAGAATGTGAAGCATTATTGAGAAGAACACAAAAGATTCTGTACATTTCCTTTTGTTTTGGGCTCTTTACTCTTTGCTTCAATGGGGGACAAAATGATATTACTAGGACACATCTTATCTGCTTTTGAGAGTATATTTGTTCATGCTTTTGAATATTCTCCACTTATTTTACTTTGGTCATATTTTTCATCCAGCTCGATATGATTGTGAAAAATGCAGGTTTTGAGTGAAAAATGAACGGAACAACCATTGACCTGTTTGTATTGTAACGGGCCCCGTTGCCATAACAGCTAAGCATACACATTTTAAACTTGTAAATGATCCCAGTTTGAAAATAAGGGAAAGGAGAGACATAACTCAATAGGCTCATGGTTTAAAGACCAAAACTGTTCCTATCAATACAAATCCTAGGTAACAAGACTTGTCTTACAAACCAGAATGACATACATACAAGTATGCATTTGTAAGCTAAGTACACTAATAGTTTTTTCTTCCAACTTTAGTGTTACATATTTGTTCTGTCACATATCCTTCTCATGCTCTTAAACTCTGTTGATACTGTCACCCTGGCCAACTACGAATCCTTGGCTTGCAAGCGTTGATAACGCATTTCTTATCTGAAATAACACAAAAAGAGTTACCCATCAGAGACAAGTCCTTAGCTTGCAAGCGCTGATAACGCATTTCTTATCAGCTGGACATTAAGCAAATGTAATCAGTTGTCACATTATCAGACAAAACTCGGGTTCTATTACCAGTGGAGTGTGATCAGTTGCATTGAAACTTCAAAAAGCCTAAATGGCTCTATTACATCATGCTTATCAACATACATGCAATACGTAACAATGGCCAACAGTGATGAAAATAGCGTATGAACTGAATTGTATTAAACTCTCAATTTGCCAGGGTGTTGCTGTTATTGCCTGTAGAGGTATCACAAAAGTTATGTATATATGATCACTTACACTGATGACTTTTGTCTACATCAATGTATTATGTGAAAGGATAAAACAAATTTGAAATGATACAAAAGTGTGCATAGTGATAATTAAGATCAAACCTGTGAAATAGTGATAATGAGTATATAGGTCCAGTTAAAGTAACTTGAGGTACAATGCAATTCTTTTTATCATACATATTTGACTATAAGATCTATTGCCTATCACAACTTATCAACCTATCAATATACTCTGGTTAAATTTAGAGAGGAAAAAAACAATGTAAATACAGGTAAAATCGAGATTACTTGATTAGAGCTTTATTTCGGCCATTATAATGTTTTCCCTCAAGAAGCATCGTTGTCATATACGTAATTGGGAAGTCATGGTTGATTGATGATACACAGAAGCAGGTAATGGTTCTGGCAATTTGTATAAACACATCCTCAAGTATTCATGTGGACCCAAGTCAGCTGGTAGAAATGTTATGTTTTCTTCATATCATATTATGATTTTGTGTGATAGTTGAAACACTAACCTGCTTTGAACAAGCCCGGGATTATACCACAGACCACTAGGATTTGCACAAGCCAATACTTAAGTCCTAGCACTAAGGGAGACTAGAAGAAAATACTAGAAATAAATAAGAAAGAAAGAAGCTGCAACTAGGTCATGGTAGATTGAGAATATGAGCAAATTACACATTATAGTTGACAATTTTCAGTGTTTTCTTCCGATTATTATTCTAAAAACATTGCCACCAAAAAGCTACAATCATAACAACTAATCAGCATTAAGCATCAGTATAGAGCTAGATAAGAGCTTAACTAAGATACCCATCAACAAATAAGAGGGATTAAGAAGGAATACCATCCAGCTCCCAGAACCTTGATAACTTATCGTAAATAGAAGGCTCCTCTAACAACTGTTTTAATTACTCTGACATATAATTTCAAACAATGATGTGCTAAGAGCAGATGATATAGGGACTACTATTTTCATATCAAAACAACAAAATTTTCATAGTTCAATAGTTACACATACCTCATCATGATATCTCATCTGGTGTTTCCAGGAGCCTCACAATCTGCTTATCAGTAAACCTGGCAAATACGTAACCTAAATCATCAACAAAACAAATTTTCTGAGAAAACAGTTTGGTATGATAAAAATGAATCGTGCTAGTTAGTCCATGTGCTTATCTATCGAATCGGGTTGTTTTTAAGCTGACAGCTCTATTTCAACCTTATAATCTGTATAAAGACAATGTATGTAGGTATGGGTTCCTCAAATATAAGAAAGCTTCTACATGAAAACAGTGAAAGTGTTTGACCATGAACTTCAAAAAGTTCTAAAACATAAACAACATTTTCATAAGGTTTGAACCCAAATGGCAAATAGATTATTTTAGAGTTATAGTATTGTACATTCACAGTCATTTATATTTAGACTAAAACCACAAGAGGGTATGACAAAGAACTCCCACCAGAAGCAAAGAAATCAGCATTCTCCAACTATAATCTGAAAACATTGCCTCAGCACTATTTGTGATGCTATAACTAATAAAGTGCCATGCGTATAGGCTACATTGGTATCAATCAACAATGAAAACTGTATCTACATTATAAAATGTATAATAGCCATTGAAGTTCTGAAAGCCCTCCAAGTTCTCAATGAACTAAGTATTGGGGCTATGAGCAAAGCGTGAATCAGAAATAAGAACTTCAACTAACTACACCAATCGTGAGCCATTGTTATGGAATTCGATATAGACTTACTTATTCGACCTGATCTCATTATGTTGTGAACAAAACATCATTCAGAACAGCATGATTGAGGCAGCTGAAAAATCAAACATAACATTAAAAACAATTACCTCTATCTACAATGATAGGGTCAGTGCAGAATCCACAGAGGCACCTGAAAATAGCTTCCCTGATCTTGGGTATTATCAAGCTACAAATGATACTCATTCCCTTCAGAGATACCATCTTCTCAATACCTAATCAAAAATATATAATCTTTTTCAGACCCATTTCATCATTTCCATCAAACAAAAACCAGAAAACACCAAATTGCTATGATCACCACATAGAAAGAAGAAAACTAACCAATGGGTTGAGATTTCTTATTGAAATTGAGGTCTTGAGATTGAAAATCCGAGCTTGTATATGCTTTTCAAGCAATGACTCAATTTATCAAAAACAATATAAAAAACTGCTAAAACCCCAAATGGGTTCCGAAATCAAACACATCGCGTTCTCCAAAATCGAGCCACTCTCCTTCCATCTCAATCAGTTACCTTCTGCGTACTCACCTTCAGCACAGACGAGCTGTGCCAGAACTCTCAATCGCCGCATTGACGTCTTGCACGCTGATGTTTGTCACCAACACGAACATCGGGACTGAATCTTCGGAGAACTCGACGGATTCCGATGACGGAGGCACATCCTCGGGGCGGCAGCGGAGGCTCTGCTCTCACCTGCTTTGTTGGGGCGCGACGGAGTCGGTGCTTTGCCGCCAGATTTTTGTGGGCTTTATTTATGGATTCGTTTATTCTAAAGGCCCATTAAATATGGCCCATTTAAGGCTCCATATTGAGGCCCATGTGGTGTTCCAATTTATATGTTTATTTGATTGCTCTGTATTGATTCTTTTGTCAGAAAAATTATGTAATTATATTTCTACAGTCCACAATGTATAATCTTCCCTCTCAAGTTCATCAACTTTTTTTCTTTCTTTTTTAACAAAAGTTTATTTGGTCCAGTGATGGTATGTAGCAATATATTATGATGATATTTTTACGTGTTTTTTTTCGTGATTGTTTGTAATTAATATCTGGTGGCAAACATAATATACATAAAACGTTATCATATTCACATTGATTCTTATCGAATTGAATGAGATTAATTTTCAAAAAATTGAATAAGTAAGCATGAACTAAATTCATTTCATTTTAAAAATATTTATCTCTAACATATCCTTATAAATCGTTACTTTTTTCCAAAAGTGTTAAGATTCATGTCCCATTAGTTTTTCCATTGCAGGTAATGCATGCTACATGAAGCTTCTTAAATCATATTCTAATCACATTTTTTATTGGCATATTATAATTATCACATTTTAGTTATTCCATACCCTCAATTATTTAAGGTTAAGATCACAATTGCAAAGAGTATCTCTCTCAAAAAAGTTGTCTTTTTCCCTAGCTTTGATACAAAAGGCCTTAATTAATTATGACTTAATTAGGAATGCAAATCAACCAAGAATTTCAATATGATCATCAAGCTAGTGAGAACCCACTGTCTATAGGGTTTTGATTGAAGAACAGAATGACCTTTGTGTAAGGCTTTTGTTCATAGTACAAGGTATATATTCTCATAGGTTTGTATCATTGTGGGTATCAATTTTGATTTCTTTTAGTTTCTTAAGAGTTTAGTGTGTGAATGGCTCTTTAGCATATGACATAAAAATGGAGCATTTTGGGCTTTAACTAAAGTCATTAAGTTAATAATACTAATATGTCAAAAATGGACTTGATTCTCAATCAAGCCATAAGAACATTATCTCAGACAAATAATATGATTCCCTATCAAATTTGTAACCCTAACTATTTGAGTATTATTACATTTAAAAGTTCAAACAGACGGTTAATAGATTATAAAAGATATAAACACGTTTTTTAAGTTTTTAAATCGTAAATGATTTGATAATCGATAACAGAGTTTTCAAAAGATTCGAACATATAATCATACAATGCATATAAAACTCTAAACCTATTTTAAAGATTTGACCTGTGAGTTGATAGTTAACAAACACATTATATTTTAAACTAATATTAATACATAGAGATGCCATATTTTTGTTCTAGAGAATGTGTGCATGTGTCAAAGAGGCTTAGCTACAAACAAGACCATAATCATAATTAATCTCAACAAGATCTAGAGATTTACAAAACCCACAAAATTAAGACAAAGACAAGATTATTAATTGAACAAAAGCAAGCTATGTATATGTAGCTGCACATAATGTTCCCCAGACTTGGTTGCGTGGGCATGTTTACCTAGGGTTTGGCACCAATTCATGGGTTAATTATATTCAAATATATACAAACATGAACACATGATTTCTTGGAGATTTTTGCAGTGTTTGTCCTGTGATTATAATTATATATTGAGCAAATATTATCGCATAACAAGCCGGCAGCTAAACGGATTATCGGGAAAAAGTAGCTTCGGAGTTCATAAACAATAGGATCAAGTCAAATTTAACTTCAACACGTAAGAGACCAATAATAGTAACCAAATGAATTAACAAATTAGACAAAACTCCAAATCTCTATCTGATTGTATTAATTTCCTTTTGTCTACAAGGATTTGTTAAATCCGGTAACATTTGATTTAGTGGTCAAGGATCATATATATTTGACTGTGATATAAAAATCACATAATCCTAACAAATAAATATGAATCTATGATTAAGTTCGGATCAAAATAGTGTTTTTTTTTTTGAAACTTGTGTTTAATAATTTGTATAATGTATATCAGTAAACTATAACATGTGTAATATCAGTAAAATGAAATGTACTGTATATTGTTATAAAATGATTTCATAGATTGGAACAAACATGCATGGTCAAGAAAACAAAATCCATACAAACAAAAAATTATCCTAAAATATTAGTTATTTATTAGTTTGATCCAATTGTCTGAGTTGTTTTTTTATTAATAATTAAAGAGAGATTTTTGCTAGAACTTGTATGTATGCATCTATATAACAAAATAACAAATAGAATCTAAAAAATTATTTAGACTTGCTATAGGGTAGGCAATTGGAATATTTTTTGTTCATTTTATTTCTTATTTGAAAAAAAAAATCAAAAATCAAGAACTACCCAATATATAAAATAAACAGGCATAGCTATAGCAAATCAATCATTATCCAGGCGTAGCTATAGAGCAAATCAATCATTATCCTTCTTCTTTCTTCTCCTTATTTATTCCCTCACCAAGATTCATTGTGTTCATATCCACTAAGAACACAATTAAATAATTAATCAAGATCTTGATGAATGTTGAAAGAAGCTCGTACCGGGCATGAAAGCATTAAAATGAAAAGGGTATGAAGAAGAAGCACCAAGCTGTGACTGATCATCATGATTATGACCTGAAACAGCTGCACCAATCTGAGCTCCGGCGCCGGCCACTGCGGCTAGGGCATGATGATGATGATCGGGTGCAATAATATTGGGATTAAGATTAGGTTGATGTGGTGCACCCAAAGAAGTAGTAGAGTCAGGACCCTGATCATATAAAATGCCCCTAAACACATGCCCTCCAATGTTCACCGATGTCTGGTAAGCATAATGGTCGGCTGAAACATCCATGGAGCTCACCCTAACACACCGGAACGTCGCCGGAAAGCTCGTCTCCGCCGGAAAAATCCCAACTTCTCCCAACCCTAAAAAAATAATTTTTCACAAATTAGATGACAACCCTTTTGTTATTACACAACAAAAGCATAGTATTAAGTACTAAAACACAGATACATGTTCAAGAAAAGCTAGGGTTCATCACTATTTAGTCTACACATTAACAAATTCTCTCAAATTGTCAAATTACATGACAACCCTTTTGTTATTACACAACAAAAACATGGTATTGAGTAATAAAACATAGATACATGTTCAAGAAAAGCTAGGGCTCATCACTCTATAGTCTACACATTAACAAATTCTCTCAAATAGTCAAATTTCATGACAACCCTTTTGTTATTACACAACAAAAACATAGTATCAAGTACTAAAACATAGATACATGTTGAAGAAAAGCTAGGGTTCATAGATACACATTAAAAATAGGGTATAGTACCTGAACTAGAGGGTCTAGGTCTTTGAGGAGGGTTAGGTTGAGTTTGATGTTGGCGCCTAGAAGAGGAAGGAAGCCAAGTGCTCTTGATGTGGGTTTGGCATTGAAAGCCTTTGCTCTTGCAGCAAGTTCTGCATCTCATGTATGCACAGTCCCTCTTGGACTGGTTTCCACAGTCTTGGCATCTGATTGTTGTTGATGATGATGATGAACCTTCTCCTCCTCCTCCAAATTGTCTCATCATCATTGTGATTTTTGTGACCTTCCATCACCCAAAACACAAAGGGAACCCTTGATGTGTATATATAACAAAATGGCCGATAAAGAAATATTAAACAAGTCAGCATGTGAAAAGTCTTGGAAGGTTAGGATTGAATTTGGCTTTTTTTTATTATAAATAAGTCCAACCTTAAACTCGAATTAAACCTGAATTCGATTGTATAATTAAGAGCTCCAAATGTGAAATCAAAAATTGGGAGTGAAATGATAAAGATTTATAATACTCGTACATACAATATTAGATTGAAAAAAAAGAGCTATAGCTAGGTTAATGACTGATCTTGTTTTTTTTGTTCATGTACTACTTACATCTTTATCTTTTGATGATGAACCCTAGCTCCACCATCTCCATCTCCATCAATAGCTTTTTCTTGCTCTTGCTCTTGCTCTTGTTTTTGATCAGTACAGTCTACAAAAGGCTATGTTATAGATATAGGGTTTTCATTTTCTTGTTCTAGTACCGGTAGTGGTGTTTGGGGTTTGTGGGTATCTATAGCTTCTAGCTGTTTGTATACTCTTAAATAATAAATAGTAGTTTTAAACTACTTTCGATATGGCTTTATACATTCTTGTTTGGGATCCTCTCTACTACGCATGAATTTGGAACCTTTTTTCTTAATATATATATATATATTCTTGACTAAAGAATTCAAATGAATACTAATTAAGCCCAAAACTTTGAAATAAAATTTGATACTATTGTTCGTTTTTGGTGTTGTGAAAGGCCAATGAAAAAAAACTCTCAAAGCTCCCTTTAACAATCTAATATAATAAATGTGTCAAAGTCTCGTATTGATTAAATATAAATCATAGTTTAAATAACAAATTTGTGCATCCACCTATTATGTTAAATTTTTAAATGAATTATGTCTTAATATGGGAATCATATACTAGTTTGTTCTCCCATTACACTACACCTCAAAATTATCCTTAGTTCGAGTCAAAATTCTATAATAAACATACACATTCTGACATTTAATTCAAATCAAGTTATCACGACAAACTAAACCCTACCCTCAATAAAACATAATTTTTTACTTTTTACCAATTCTTGGAACTATGTACATATGGCCGGTTTGTTTTTAGCTATATTACTTTAGAGTAGAGTCCACGGATGATAATGATGATATATGATAGACCTCTGGCAATCACTAAATTGAATCTTAAGTAAAAACAAAAGAGAAGAACATGAAAATGGAGGTTGTTGTGTATAGATAGGCATGAGAGGTTGTGAAGTGAAAAGAGACAGGTTTTAGTCATATCCCTCAAGACCCGCGTTTTGTGACCCCGCACTAGCACTTTTTTTCTTCCCTTAGATCTTGGGTTTAAACCCTATTGTACTTACCTACTCATCTCTTTTTGTTTTTGCTCCATCTCTCATCTAATCACGTGATGCTACCTTAAATTCTTGCCTTGTTCTTTTTGTTTCTTGAGGCTGTATATGTAAATGACAAAGATTTTTTGCCCTTTTCTTTGTGTTCTTGAGGCTATATATGTAAAATCACAAAGATTTGCTTTTAAAACAAGTAACCTTGTACCTATAATGAACAACAAAGGTTGACCTTTCCTTTTAAACCAGACACAAAGTGAAAGCACTTGTTGAAGAGTTGTGTAATGGAAGGAAGAAAATGACTTTAGGTTTTAGGTTGCACATGTTCTAGGAGAGCCCAAAAATAATAGTTGCCACATAACACACAATACAGTGCTTGAGGCCCACTTTGCTCTTTCCTCATTGTTGGGCTGATCTAGTACATGGTGTGTATATGAATTAGCGCACTGAAACTTACCAAGCCCAACTGATCATAAAAGTGTTTGTTGAGATCCCTCAAACCATTATTGTGACTTGAATCTTGATAAGCATGTCAATCATGTAAAACACTGCAAACCCTTTTCTTTGGGTATCATCATGAGCAATCTACAATCCCATTGCTCCGAACTTGAGAGCCCACATAGCAAGAATTCAGCAACTGGGTGATTAAAACATCTCCATATCAAGTGACAACAGTTGAAAATCTAGTAATCTAGACCATGGTTTTGGGTAGATTATTGGTAACAGAGCTGAGGAAGAAGCTATAGCAGTGCAAGGATATAGAGGCAGGGAAGGAACAGAGACAAAGGACTAATTGAGACATTACACAACTAATCCATGGACGCAAAAACTGGCATAAGTTGCCAAAAGACATCATTCAAAGTTGGACAAGTCGTCAAGTGTTTGGATTCTTAATCTGATAATCAGAGTTGAAGTCACGATATGAAATTAACCAGACATAGGCCCTATGATTGGAGCACAATGTGGTGGTAAAGGCATTGTGTGAATAGTATAGTAGACTGAAACAGCAAAGCTCAATAAATCTGAGTTCTAATGACTTCAAACATCTCAAATATAACTTCACAAACATGCATATCATTTCTGCCCCTTCACTCTATACCATCATCTTCCTTCATGGAATCAAATGATTGCAACAAAAGAATTCAAGAAAAAATGAAATAGAATCATATGTAAAAGATGTAACTGTTTATAACCGATGCAGTGGCATTCATAATTGCAGAAGCAACTAACAGAGATCAACCATGCACAACCCCAACTAGCATAGTTACACCTAACCTAAACCGATCGATAATCAGCATTTCCAACCAAGACCCACATAAACAAATCATCTTCTCAATAACTTTATCACAAATTCAGAACAACCCATTTCTCAAGATGCCATTTTTGTTTTATTTTCAACTCAGATATAGGAAAATGCCTAGTTACCTATCTAGGAGCTGTGCTTGACGCAGAGGCCATGCTCGCTGTGGACACACCCAGGCTTCAGATCGTTGTTCGGCGGCTTCTTTGTATTGTTCATATTTGCAGAAACCCTCTTTCCCAATTTCCTCGCCCTTGATCTCCCAAACTTTCTGCCCACCGACCATGGCTTCAATTCGTCATCCAGATCCTCATAATCATCGTGTAGATCCTCTTCCAGGATCTGATACTCATACACAGATACGGTACAATATGGGGACAATTGCACCAATTTAATTGGTAACCGTAACCGTAATAATAATTGTAATCATGATCATGATCATAATCATAATCATAATCACAATAATCACCATAATAGTAATCAGAATTAGAATAATAATAATCACAATCAGAATCATATGATGTTCGGGGTCGGCGACGGTATGAACAATCAAACGATTTGGCACCGTATTGTTTACGATGAGTAAGGAAAAAGAAACCCGCAGCTCGATCGTAATCACTGAGCTTCTTGCTAACGCTCTTGGGCTCGACAAGGACATTGTCGCGACCACCAAAATCGCGATCGCGATCATCGCCGGAGTCACTCAGGCTCTCCGGCTCAGAGACTGAGGAGAGCGGCGCAGAGACCCAGTCGTTGGATCTGCAACCGAGTATGTATTCGACGTCAGAATCGACGGCGTTGGAGGCGTCGATGAACTCCCAGTACGACAATGTGTTGCCGCGCTCGACGATCTCGGAGGATTCACCGGCGAACGACTCCATATTGCTCTGATCCTTTTCCTGTGATTGATTGATTTTGGGGAAGAAATTGAATTCTGAAATAGCTCTTATCACTTGAACTCTATCTCTCTCTGTATATATTTATATACACGTGGTAAGTCGGTTAAAAGGTAATGGGCCAATTGTATGTCGTCAACGTGTGTACACAGTAGTTATGGGCCACAGCCCAATTATCGACGCAGAAGGCAGAGGCAGCAAGGCCCGGTACAGATTCTGAATAACATTGGGCCGAGTAATTGAACCAATGATAAGTTGCCTCCTGGAAACAAACACTTGTTTTTGATACTGTAGGCGGAGGTAGCAAGGCCCGGTCCAGATTCTGAATAACATTGGGCCGAGTACTTGAACCAATGGTATG